>ML808124.1:23421-52520 GCA_009831015.1 Picea engelmannii | reverse complement strand
CATACATAATCCCACATATAAAGTGGGAAAAATTACTCTGGATAGCTATAGTAAAACAGAATATTGACACTTAAATAGCTAGATTCAGATTGGGAATGAGGGCATATATGACCTTGTTACATTAATTATGTAGTTAGTTACATATTCATTTCAAAATAACTTAAAATATCATTTATTATTAATTTCAAAATAACTTAAAATATTTATTTTTGTGCTTATGATTCCATATTAAGAAAAATTATTTCATAACTATATAATAAAACACAATATTTATACTTTAAAGAGATTGGACTATTTATTGATCATTTCATGATAACTTAAAATACTTTTGTTTTTTTTCATACATATGATCCTCTTATATAAAGTGGGTGCTTTTTTTTCATACATATGATCCTTATATATAAAGTGTGAGAAATTACTCTATAACTATATAGTAAAACATAATATCTACACTTTAAAGAGATTGGAAATGAGGGTATCTATGACTTTTGTTGCATTAATGATGTAGGAATGGGGCATTTATATTCGTGTTGTATTATTGGTATAAGAATGGGACATCTATGACTTTGTTGCATTAATGATGTAGTTAGTTGGACACTTTATTGATTCATTTTATAATAATTACAAATACTTTTCACCAATATTTTTTTTATTCATTAATCTTATAATGACAAAAAATGCTCTACCAATTTTCATTTGATTTATTAATGTTATAATGACCAAAAAATACTCTTCACTTATTTAAGATTTATTATGAAATAACAAAAAATACCCTTCACCAATCTTTAAGTAGACATTTCATAATAACTAAAAATATTCTTAGAACTAAAAATACTCTTCACCTATCTTCAAGTCATTTCATTATAACTAAAAACACTTTTCATCAATCTTCATGTAGTTAGCTACTTTATTGATTCATTCATAATAACCAAAAATACTCTTCACTAATCTTCATTTGATTCATTAATCTCATAATGACCAAAAATACTCTTTACCAATCTTCATTAGATTCATTAATCTCACAATAATAGAAAATATTCTTCACCAAGCTAAGATTTATTATAAAATAACCAAAACTACTCTTCACCAATCTTCATTTCATAAGGACCAAAAATACTCTCCACCAATATAAGATTTATTGATTCACTTCATACGAACCTAATATTTATTGACTCGTTAATCTTCATTTCTAAGGTTTATTGATTCGTTAATCTTTATTTCATAATGACAAAAAATATTCCCCACCAATATAATATTTATTAATTCATTTCATATGATTCTAAGATTTATTGATTCATTAATCTTCATTTCATAGTGACCAAAAATACTCTCCACAAGATTTATTGATTCATTTCATAGTTTCATAATAACCAAAAATACTCTCCACAAGATTTATTGATTCATTTCATAGTTTCATAATGACCAAAAATACTCTCCACCAATACAAGATTTATTGATTCATTTCACAATTTCATAATGATAAAAAAAATACTCTCCACCAATCTTCATTTCATAATGACCAAAAATACTCTCCACTAGTGTTCTTTCCTAATGACCAAAAATACTCTCCACGAATGTAATATTGTAAAGTGTAGCTAGTGACTTCAGTCTAAGATCTAAGATTGTAAAGTGTAGCTAGTGACTCCAGTCTAAGATCTAATATTGTAAAGTGTAGTTAGCTACTTTATTGATTCATTTGTTAATCGCCAAAAATACTCTCCAATCTAAGATTGAAAAGTGTAGCTAACTACTTCATTAATTCATTTGATAATGACCAAAAATACTCTCCAATCTAAGATTGTCAAGTGTAGCTAGTTACTTCATTAATTCATTTGATAATGACCAAAAAAATACTCTCCAATCTAAGATTGATCACTCTCATGGATCATACCATCAAGAAGCTCCAATGCCCCAACAACTTACATGATTGGATTTTTGTTTTGAAGCTCTCATGGATCGCAACCATGAAGGAGCTACCAAGCCCTTAAAAATAAATAGTTTCTATGCCATGTTAATATTCAATGATACAACACGATGGTGGAAAATGTATAAGTGATTCTCAATTGATATTCATACCAAAGATACAAACATATAGTGCATGGATGTACACATCTCATATGATAGAATTTCTCTCACATTGAAACCTTATCAGTGGATAAGGATAACACTTCATCAAGAGATAAGGATAACAACTCATAAAGAGGTGATGTATTATTTGTGATTGTATAGGGACTCACATGCTAACATCAAGGTATGAAAATTGATGTTCAAATTTTGTGGTAGAATGTTTGGTTTGCCAACATAACAAAGGAGAGACAATCAAAACCCTAGGTCATCTAGAACCATTAGCCATACAAATTCATAATTGGGAAGAGGTCTCAATGGATCTTATCATAGGTCTACCAAAGTTTGAAGGAAAGAATTCAACATGGTGGTGGTGGATAATTTTACAAACTATGCCCATTTTTTTCTTTCTTTCTAATATTTTTAAAACGAGTGCAATAATTGCAACATTCATGGAAACAATTCAGGAGTTACATGAAAACCCTAACATTATTGTAAGTGATAAAAATCTAATTTTCATAGGTAATTTTTGAACTAACTTGTTTTCTTGTTTGGGTACTCAACTAGCTCATAGCTCCTCTTACCATCCTTAATCTAATGACAAATTGAGATTGTCGATAAATGTTGTTGTCCCTTGACAAGGTTTTGAGGAAACATTGGTCATGTTTGACCATTTTTGGGACTTCGACAAGTTGGTCGAAGACGAAGTGCCCATGCGAAGCGAAGATCGTGGGATCTCGCCCATTTTGCGAGATTTTTGGGGCTTTTAGGGTTTATGTAACAGGTATGGGATGTCGGCCCATGGGTTTACCCATGCTTAGGCTCCTTTTTGCAATGTATAAATAAGTGGCTAAGAATGTAAGAGGTAGTATGGATTAAGTTAAGGAGTTACTAGTCATTGATTAGCTTAGTGCATGGCTAGTTGACTTCGTGTAAGGTTGTGTTGAGGCTTGTAGAGCTAAATGTGAGCGTTTTGTAAGTTCTTTGTGTGCAGACTTTGTAAGGATTTGTGTTGTGACATGATTTTGAGGAAGGTGGATCTAGTGCGCAAATTGCCTATCCAATGCGGAGTGAGCTATGTGGCTCTGTGCTTGTAAGAAGATTGAAGAAGAAGAGTTGGTGGGCGTAGCCCCACACTGGGGTGAACCATGTATATCCTATGTTGATGTGATTTGTGCAATGTTATTCATGGTGTTTATGTGTCTATTTACTTAGTGCACTATTCTTGATGTATGGTAGATAGATCTATGAATGCTTAGTGCTTATGATGTGAATGAATATTAGATCTGAGATTATGCTAAGGGCTTAAACGTGTTTGATCTGTTTATTACAACGGTGTCCTGTATTTAGGGTTTAATCTGCAATGTGAATGGAAATTAAGAACTAATGCATATTGTTAGCTAAGTGCTTGGTTAAGTATTGTGATCACAGATATGTGTCCTAGCTAGGTTGTAGACACCCGAGTCCTGCAACCCCCCCTGCCTCTACCTTGGGTGAGACTTCGTCTACTTCGTAGGTGTTGCTAACAGGGTCGATAGTTAGGGTTTTTTTGGTGCGTTGTTGAAGCATTGATCCCTGGGTCTAACCCTATGCCAAAAAATGGTTCTGTTGTCGGGACCTGAAACTATGATTGTTGGGAACTGAAGAAAAGAAGAAATCTCTGTGCATGGATCTGTTGTTGTTGTGCGCAGTATTCTACTTGACTTGTGAAGCTCAGTGCTAAGAAAGGAACTGGATCTTAAGAAAAGAGGTAAGATATTAAAGCTTTGTGCTCTGATAAAGGTAAGATAAGTGGAAATTTTTTCTTTGAAAGTATGGATCTAGGTATGTTTGATAGATTTGGTCCTAGTCTGAAAACTAGGGCACAACTAGAAGAAATAATATTTTATCTGATTAAATTTGATAGAAATAGTGAAAGATATGTTATTCCTATGCATAGAAAGAATTTTTGGACTAACAAGTGGATGAAGTATCCTAGAAAGAATTTGAGCAGATTACAGGTCCATCACTGTGATCTTAGTGCGCAGTATAGAAAAGGTTGGGGATCATTCAAAAGAAAGAGAGGATTAACACTATGTTATAACTGCAGAAGACCAGGACATCTTGCTAAGGAATACCCTGGTATAGGTCCTATTTATCTTTGTTGTAAAGTTGTTGATCATGAGGTTTTGGATTTCCCTAGAATGATTTCTAAAGTTGAAAAGATGAACATGAGACAAGAAAACCATGAAGAAGGTCAAGAAACTAAGGATATGTTAGAAAACCAGAACGAATCAGAATCTATGTTATTACAGTTGAAAGAAACCCTGATGGGAATATGGTAATGTGGAGAAAGGGAAGTGAGGCTACAAGGTAGCCTCCATCCAAGATGGTGTAGTGTGCCTAGCTTTCCAGCTGATAGCAGGCAAGCTCATCAGAAAGAACTGCCCTACGCAACTGATAGGATTTGTAGTCTACCTTGGAAGGAAGTGCATTGAAGGGATGCAGATGAACTGGGCGAGCTACCTCGTCAATGAGTTGGAGAAGGATTGTCATGAAGCACAAGACCAAGACTACAAGTTCCAATTGAGTTGGTTGTTGATCTCAATAGCGTTTTTCACTTGGGAGATTACTTGGGAGATTCTAGAGGGAGCAACATTCCCTGAAATAGAGCCATCAGAACCACTGGCTGCGAGGTTCACCACCTTGTGGTATTCAAGCGATATGGAAAAGAAATGGAAATTAAATGCGGTGTTCCACACCTACTACTTACAGCTCAAGCGGGCCATTGAATCCTTCCCCCGAATGATGCTGAATACACTCCATTGATTTATGCCACTCATGAATTTTCACGCAGGCTGACACTTAATCTATATCACCACACGTGGGGATGAAAACAATGAAGAGTTGTACTCTTACTACAAATTGACTGAGGAAGATATGGAGGAGATTGTTACACCTCAAAATTACTCACTTCGATAGTGTCGCAAGTGTCGTCATTATGAGTGTTGGAAGTGTCGCATCTTGTCCGCAAGTGTCACATCTTGAATATAAGTGTTTCAATTTTCACAAACATCATACTGCAATCTTTCCTATGTCGCACCTCTAACGACATCACAAAGACACTTAAGACACCCCAAAGACTAGTTTTGAAGAAGAAAAGTCTCTTGATAGGGAGTACAAACCTTTTCCTATTGAAAAAACCACTCAAAAAATCAATTTTGGAGAGGAGCGCTCATGTACCCACTTTCAGGGAGTGTTGGCGCTCCCTAAGCCTCTTTGGGGGAGTGTTGGAGCACCCTGCTACCCCTTACACCAGAGCGCTATCCCATTTTCAATGAAAATCATCTAGGTTTTCAATTTCTGAAGTTTAGTTTTTGCTCTTTTTCACTTGCTCACGGTCTCATACTCTCAGTCCATCTTGGTATTGGCTTTCAAACACCTTATTTTTGAGAATTCATCCTCTTTTGTTTGGATTTTTTGACATTTTCCCTTACTTTGCAATTTGTCCTTCACGATTTGGAGTCAATTTGTCGCTTTCTTCTCGTTTATCTCAATGAGTGAAAACTTTGTAAGGGGTTCCAAAGGTCCTTTGTACTTTTCTTTTTGATCTTTGAGTCATCTTGTCCAAGCTCTTTCTCCTTCCTTTTGAGTTTTTTGGATTTCTATTTCTTGTTTGATCACAACAAGGGTGTCTTTTGGTTTATGTGAAGTTTGCTTAAATCTCACAACTCTTGAAGTCTGATTAGCATAAGAAGATTTACATCTACTGGTTATCAATCACATACAAACATTTTGGCATTGCATTGGATTCCTTATTGAGGGCTATTGCATGAGGTCATTTCATCTTAGTGTTTGATAATGAAAGGAAAATCCTTGTCCTTCCCTTAATTAGACATTCATTGAAAGAAAATATTGCTTATCATTTCTTATGCATGTTTTGGGAACTGAGTCATAATATCATCAGTATTCACTCTCATACACCTATGAGTAAACAACAGCCACTAAAATCAACGCTTAACTAAAATTTATCAGACTTTTTACATCTTTTTTAGCAAACCTACATTAGTTTAAAGTGTAGGGCTTTGGAATAGGTTGAAAGGATAACTTTCCAAAGCTATCAAACAAACTTATCATCTTGCGATAGGGAGAGAAAATCCAATTGTCGTATAGGATTTTTGGGATCCCCCTCTCACAAAGGGGTTATGCACGAGGTCACATTCAGGAGAATTACAGAGATTATCCCTCCATGGTTCAATTGTTTGTAGTGGTCAGATCATATATTGGGGATCACTTGAAGGTATACCCACGATTATGTGTGGGAGCCTCTCGAGTTGATTTCAAACTTGTTATCCTGCCCATACGTTTGGATCGAACTATCGACTGTACCTACCCAGGGGATGACTATGAATTGGTGACCTTAGTAGACATAATCTTTAGGGTCTCACACAAGGTGACGGTGAAGGGAAGTCTCACTATACATAGAACAGACGTTGGTCAAACTCATTCTAGCTCCTTGGAGGGTAAATCCATAATTATTGCGTGGAAGCTTTCACCAAGGCATAAGTCTGTTAAGCAGGCCACCAACGTAATTGATCCACCTGCTCAATCCCCGCCCCTTCCTATTTTGATCTTGCGACGTTGAATTTCATCACCAACTAGTGGTTTCATTGTGGGAAGGTTTTCTTTGATTGTTTTCTTCTCATATTCATAGCGTGTGTTGGTTGTGTTACTTAGTGGACCTTAGGTCGAGTCAGTGTTAATGGCATAAAATCCTAAGAGTACCAATGGAGGAACCCCTTCTCCTGGAGAACCTTATACCTTTCCTTCTTTTGGAAACTTTGGTCCTCTGTACATTGCCACACTGAGTCTTCTGAGACTCGCCATCGGATTATCGGTTTGGTTGTTCCCCACTCAGGTGATTTCGAATCCTCCTAATGTTTCAACTGCACCTAATACGTTAGATTTTAGTACACCACCCACACATCAACCTCATGTCGACTTTTCACCTTCTTCTCCCATTAAGTCTCCTTCCATTTCTCCTTCTTCGCCTAGTGAAAGCTCTAAAGCAAGTAGCCAGGTTGATCAAAAGAAGAAGAAACTGAAAGAGAAGAAGAAGAAGAGCTCGAAAAGGACCAAGGCCCCAACAACGTCAGATGTTGGATCCAAGCAACCAGTTACTGTTAATAGTACTGGGAGTGTTGATGAGGTCAACAAGATTAAAATGAAGAATATGAAACCCAAATTCCCTTGTATTCTTTGTAAGGGTGACCACTTTCTAAGGGATTGCCTTGGTATTCCCAAGGTCTTAGAAATGTGGTCCTCCATGTCACCGGCCTCTGCTAGACATGTTGGTGATGCCCCTTCAACTAGTGACATTTAGGTTGGTAAGAAGAAGACAACTTTCAAATTCCCTTGTATGTTATGCAAAGGTGATCAGTATTCTCACCTTTGTCCTCACATGGACAAGGCTTCTTCTCCTTTGGAAAAACTTCAACTTCCAAAAGGTTATCGTAATATTTCCCCCAACCCATCTTTAGTTGTTGGACTGGTCAATCCAATTCCATCCCCGTTCAATCCGGTTGATCAAGTGGTCAATATAGTTTCCTCCTCGATTGAACCACAAACCCAAGTAGTTGATCCAGTTCTGTCATCGATCAACCCTACTCTTCATCAAAAGAGTGTAACCCAAGTGGTCGATCTATTTCTGTCATCGGTCAATCCCACTCCTCCTTTGATGAGTGCCAAAGTGGTTGATCCAGTCCCTTCCTCGGTTAGTCCCACCCTTCATCTGAAGAGTGCCAAAGTGATTGTTCTAGTTACATCATCGGTCAATCCCACCCTTCCTCTGAAGAGTGCCAACATGGTTAATCTGATCCCATCATCGTTCGATCCTACTCTCCCTCTAGAGAGTAAACCTGATATTGCCCACATTTTTCTCATTGATACAGAATCTACTGTGTTGGGGGGCATTCCTCATTCTCCCACGAAACCCCATCCAAGAAATGAGGCCATCCTTTTTTATTGGGGTGCGCTAACTGGAGCTCATCTTCCCTCTCACATTCCTTTCCAGATTATAGTATAGGTTTATAGTTGAGACGTTCCTCAAACGTTGATAGATGAAGGTGTGTCCATTAGTATTTTGTCCTCTGTTGCTTGGCACGCTTTGGGTTGTCCTCAGCTTGCGCCGATTACACAGAATTTGTTAGCTTTTAACAGAAGAACTAGTCAACCTTTAGGGACCCCTCCTTATTTTCGGGTAACTTTGGGAGGAAAAACTATCTTTATTGATGTCATGGTAGTCCGAGACCCCTTGGATTTCACTTGACTCCTTGGGTGGGATTATGTTTATTCCATGAAAGTTGTTGTGTCCACTCTTTTTTGTGTGATATCTTTCCCTCACGATGGAAGAATTGTGACCGTTAATCAACTTCCATTCATCGGTCCTGACAAGATTCCCTCCCTAAATGGTTCTTATATGCAGACAATATCGCCCTCGCCTCATGTTAATTATGTGGCGTTGTCTCCCATGATTTAAACTTCTGATGATTTGGATCTGGTAGTTGACATGGTGATCTCTTCGGTAGGGCTATTGGAGCCTGATCTCCTTACCCCTGACGAAGCCCTCGACATGTGTTCCTTCCAAAGTGATTTTCTTCCATCTAGTGAATCTCTCTTGGAAGCCATGACCGAGTTTTGTCCCTTGACATGGTGTTCTTCCAGAGCATTATTTTCTTGGAAGCCATGATCAAGAAGAGTCACGAGCATAGTTTTTCTCTCTGTATAAATATCGTTAAAAAATGAAACAAAGATCATGAGCATAGCTTCTCTTCTCTGTGGAAATCTCGTTAAACAATGAAACAAAGACCTTGAGCATAGTTTCCCTCTATGTAGCAACCTCGTTAAAAAATGAAACATAAATCTGGGGATTGAACCCGGAGCCCTGAGCATAGTTCTTTTTATATGTTAAGCAAGTTAAAAAATGAAACAATTACCTCTCTTGAATCTTCTTTTCATCCACTCTTGTCCTTTTTCTCCATCTAGTATAGAAATTGGTGACAACCTCAGAGTCGGTGAATGAATTGAAGCTTGGAGAGAATGTCTCTAGCCTTTGATGATCATTCTAGAGTTAATCCCCCAAATTTCAAGCTGGGGGCATATTGATCTTAGTCTTTGTTATTTCTCGTGCTCGTAAATACATGAGAATGCAACCGGGTAAACTTTTATCTCTTTTTCGAACATGCATGGGTATACGAAAAAGGAACCCCTTGGAGTCGTCTTTGAGCTCTTTTCAGACTCTCTAAACATGAAAATATTGTTGACTGATCTTGCTTCCTTTCCCACTCGTTAAAAGGTTTGAAAGGGTGTCTTTCGAGTGATAATTTATCTCGTTTTTGGCCTCGCGAGACTAACATTATGAAAAAGGACAACTTTGGAGTCGCCTTTAAGTTGTTTTCAGACTCTCTAAATATGAAAAACCACTGATTTTACCTTCTCTGGACTCATTAAACAATCATACATTGAAGGGATCATATGAGACCGAACCCTTACTTCTTCCAGTTTGTTAAACACAGGAAGAGGGACTTACCAAAGGTGATTCATGTCGATTGTGTGTTACCCTCCTCGAGCTCATTAAATTAAAAAGAGGTACTCGTCTATCTCGATGGGGGAAAAATTGAAGGAAGCAAGCCAAGCAGTTTTTTAGAACACTACCAGTAACTCTTACGGTCGCCCTTGAACACGGTACTTTGTCTTTGCATGCATTTTAATCCACCGAACCTCTACACTGAGCCAATTCTCTGAGTTCCTTTTACTCCTTTGGGTCACCTGACGAAATTCACAAAATCCACTGCATCATCAATTTTTGGTCCATGTCATGTTTCTGTTGTTGTGCCTCAGTGTTCAAGGGAAGTATCTACCTCGGGAGCCATCCATCACAAATACCATGTTCAATACATGTGTCAGTCAATGTTCATTTGATCTACCAATTACATCTCTGTGTCTGTTTCATGTCGTTGATGGGGGATACATCAAGGCCATCCTTCGACGATTATATTCTTATCGACTTCAACACATTATCCAGGAACTAGACTTAGAAACCAGTTAGTACCTTGGGACCTGCATGCCTCAATGGCAGGCCTCCTCGTGTCCGACAATGGGTTTACATCATTGACCTATGATCGGATGATTCCATGGATGTTCGACTTCATCTCATCTATTCACATTCGTCGAAATGTACTAGAGTACCTTAAGAATCATTAACATCAATGGTGATCTCCCTCGAGCTTGTTAACGGTTTACATCATTGACCGGTAATCAAGTGGTTTCTGCCATGTTCAACATCAGGACATCTATTCACATGGTTAGATTCGTACTGCATTAGGATTGGTAAGAAGACCCTGGGTTGAGTCATCACTCTTATGTATACTTTGCCTAGGTTGTGGAGTTCTTTTGAACTATGACACATACACTGTTACATAGATCCACTTTGTATTGGTCATGGATATGTCTTGTCGTCTCGTAGATTCACTGTGTATTCTTCATGGCTACGATCAGTTCAAGTCATAGGAGTATAGATCCACATTGTATCTTTAGTGGCTATACCTTTTGTCAATATAATTATGGATCCGCAGTGTATTTTATGCTGGCCATACTTAAAAAGTCTTTATCACTCAAGCATAGGTATGCCTGCCTTGGGTTTGAAACATGTCATAATATTTGTTTGATGGTTGTGTGTAGCTTTTTCCATCCTCTTTGCGTCCATACCCTTGCTCTAAAATTTCTACAAAGTACTTCAGTCATCATCGGCTTCTAACTTCATACTTTGGGGTCAATCTGTTACATCTCAAAATTACTCACTTCGATAGTGTTGCAAGTGTTGTCATTATGAGTGTTGGAAGTGTCGCATCTTGTCTGCAAGTGTTTCATATTGAATATAAGTTTCACAAAAATCATACTGCCATATTTCCTATTTCGTGCCTCTAACGACATCACAAAGACACTTAAGACACCCCAAAGACTAGTTTTGAAGAAGAAAAGTCTCTTGACAGGGAGTACAAACCTTTTCCCATTGAAAAACCCACTCAAAAAATAAATTTTGGAGAGGATCACTCCCCTACCCACTGTCAGGGAGTGTTGGTGCTCCCTAAGCCTCTTTGGGGGAGTGTTTGAGCGCCCTGTGCACCCTTTTGGGGGAGTGCTACCCCTTTTCTGAGCAAATTCTGGGTTTGTTGAGACAAATCATGGAAGAATCTCTCAATTCTTGAAGGTAGTTGGATTCGAATAGATGGTCAAGGAATGATCTTAAGGGAGATCCTCAACTGAAGGAGAGGAATCCTCAACTCATCCCAAAGATATCTCAAGTGGTTGGACCTCTCCAAGGTTATATAAGGAGGCCTTCTCATGGTGAAAGGTACAATGGAGATTGAGAATTATACCTAACTTATGATCTCATAAGAAGGTATTGAGATGAAAAGATTGGATATGTGAAACTTATGATCTCATGAGTGAGATTTCATCAAAGAAATCAGTGGATATTACTTTAGAAAAGGGGTTGGACAAGGAGAACTGGAAGAAGTTGTTGCACCTTCATTCAAATGATTGTAAGTACTTTTACTTGTTCTCATTAATATAATCAATTCTTGGCCTATTTCTTTCAAACCGATGCTTGTTCCACGTGAGTTTGTCTGCAGTAGATGGATCTATGTTTGAGCTAATCTCAGTAGAGTAGGAATTCTTTTGTACCTTTTTTTTTTTTGCAGGACCTATCAGGGAGCTCAAGATCGAAGCTCAGCCTGGACTTTGCAAGGACAAACGTCGCTAATAAGGTACATATCTTTCTCCTTATATTTCATCTATTAGCTTGGTTAGATCTAAAAGGAAGTCAGTGTCCATGTTAAGCACTTTTCTGTCTTGGCCTTAGGAGTCTATAGACCAAGAGGGAATCCACTTGTCCGCAGGGGGGTTCACCTACAACAGAGATAACCAAGGAATGGCTTGCAAAATTCCTTGTACCAGTAGAAGATACAGAGCTCTCCAACCCTGATATCATTGGAGAACCATTAGTCACCTGGTTCAAACATGATGGACAGGGAAGCGACAAGAAGAAGAAGAAAGAGGAGGAATTGCATGACATCTACAGTGAGGATAAGGACAACGCATCGAAGGAAACTACATCTGATTCACCTGCAGGAGGAGGAGGCGACAAAGTAAAGAGAAAGGAGGAAGGGGAAGAAGAAAAGAAAAAAAAGGGCCAAGTAACACCGCCAAAGGATCCCCTTATAGAGGCCAAGACATTAAAGAAAAGGAAGGGTTCTCCACAAAAACCCTCAGCGTGGAAGAAATCTCGAGCCACTAAGCCTTAGTCACAGAATTTTCTCACAGTGGATGATATCCAACTCATCAACAAAGATGTTGAATATGCCTCAGAGGATATCCTGCAGAGATATGAATCCCAACAATAAACAATGTATGACAGGATCGAGAAAGAACTAAAAGACATCCAACAAGCTCTCCAGTCGAGCTACGCAGTGTCCACAATGCCACCTTCAACAGAGAATGTAGAATTGGGGGATGATCCCACCCAATTGCGCAGACTAGTAGATGCAACAGAGACTCGACTTCGTCGAGCCCAGGAAGAGAAGGAGAAGGCCACAGAGGTATTGAGGCAAGAAAAGGAGGAGGCCCTCGAGCAACTTTGGGCTGCGCAGCAAGAGAAAGATGATCATTGGGCAAAGTTCGAAGAGGACAGAGAGAAAATATAGAAAGAGAAAGACCAACTACTTGCAGAGTAGACTGTGGTTAGAGAGGCAGTGAATAGAGCACTTCGCTCTTTGTCGGGCTTGACACAGATGGAAGAAAAGACATCCAAGAGCCAAGTGGGGAAGCTTTCTGAGGCTATTCAACATCTCCAAGCAAGAGTAGTAGAGCTAGAACTTCAAGCAGTTCCTAGCACTCCACAGGAAGTACGAGATCAAAGGGAAGAAACTGTCAAGAGTGTAGTATAAAGAATCAGGGAGTTGACCACAGAATGTAAGAAACTAAGTGACTGAAGTGTGCAAACCTACGAGCACCTTTCAGAAGACCTGGATTTGAGGATATTAGAGGCACGACTCCAGGAGGCGAAGAAGCAGGTGTCAACTGTGCAGGCACAACTAAAGTAGCTTACAACAGTGGAGAAGATGAAAAGGTCATAGGAGCAGCGCATAGTTCAGCAGCAGGTCACCTCCATCAAGAGTTGAGTTAAGGAGGTGACACAATGACTCCAACCGGTGTAGGATGAAGCCTTCACACTTTTTGAATAAATTGATGAACAAGGATCACAACTAGAACAGGTGGTCACAACAATAGAGTAGTGCCTAGAAGGGCCTGTCACCGAGCAAGTAATCCAGGAGTTCACCGAGCAAGAGGCTCTGGCGAAGCAGCAAGTCGAGACAGCTCGAGCTAAGATCAAGGCCTTTGAAGCTGAGTTTCCTAGGTTAGAGTGACTCGGGACAAGTCACAGGTGAGCGTTGGGGTCATTTTGTTCCTTGACAAGGTTTTGAAGAAATGTTGGTCATGTTTGACCATTTTTGGGACTTCGATAATCTGGTCGAAGATGGAGTGCCCAGGCGAAGAGGAGATCGCGGGATCTCGCCCATTTTACGATATTTTTGGATCTTTTAGGGTTTATGTAACGAGTATGGGATGTCGTCCCATGGGTTTACCCATGCTTAGGCCCCTTTTTGTAATATATAAATAAGTGTCTAATAATGTAAGAGGTAGTATGGCTTAAGTTAAGGAGTTACTAGTCATTGATCAACTTAGTGCATGGCTAGTTGGCTTCGTGCAAGGCTGTTTTAAGGCTTGCAGAGATAAGTGCGAGCGTTTTGTAAGTGATTTGTGCGCAGATTGTGTAAGGCTTTGTGTTGTGACCTAATTTTGAGGAAGGTGGATCTAGTGCGTAGTGCGCAGATCATCTGTCCAATGCGGAGTGATATTTGTGGCTCTATGCCTGTAAGAATATTAAAGAAGACTAATAAAGAAGACGAAGATTTGGTGGACGTATCCCCACACTAGGGTGAACCACGTATATCCTGTGTTGATATGCTTTGTGTAATGTTATTCATGGTGTTTATGTGTCTATTTTCTTAGTGCACTATTCTTGATGTATGGTAAATATATCTATGAATTCTTAGTGCTTATGATGTGAATGAATGTTAGATCTGAGATTATGCTAAGTGCTTAGAAGTGTTTGATCTGTTTATTACAACATTGTTCTATATTTAGGGTTTAATTTGCGATGTGAATGGAAGTTAAGAACTAAAGCATATTGTTAGCTAAGTGCTTGGTTAAGTATTGTGATCATAGATCTATGTCCCATCTAGGTTGTAGACACCTAAGTCCTGCAACCCCCCCTACCTCTACCTCGGGTGAGACTTCATCTACTTCGCAGGTGTTGTCGAAAGGGCTGGTAGTTAGAGTTTTGTTGGTGCATTGTCGAAGCGTTGAACCCTGGGTCTGCCCCTATGCCAACAAATTTCTAGAAGGTTATCTCCATTTGTTTTCATATGATAATGTACACAATGGGTCAAGTGGTTACCCTTAATAGAATGGTGGCACAACACTTCCTTCCATACTTCATAAAAATTGTCTGTATTTATTGTACTCTATGGGTATCATCCTCCATTCATCACATTATCTTTGAGATGAAAAGCTAAGGTTCAAGCAATGGAAGTAGATCAACATCGACTGAAAGGATATTTGAAGTGGGGGATTGGATTTTTTTAGGCTGCAACAATACAAATAAATGTCCCTCAAGAAACAAACCAAAGACAACAAATTTGGACCTAAGTAATATGGTCCCTAAAAGGTATTGCAAAGGATTGGTAGTATGGTTTACAAATTGGAGTTGCCTTCATCTTCACATGTACATTTTGTCTTGATGTTTCTTTCTTAAAGAAGGTAATCGATGATAAGACCCCAGTCTAGACTACTTTTTCAGATCTTGATGAAGAGGGGAAAATCATACTAAAACCTGAAATAGTCATTGAAACTGTAATGTACCCCAGTCAAGTTGAGGAGCATTATGAGCAGAAAACACATTTAAAATTAATATTTTCTACATAATAATTTCTTGTAGCTTACCAACTACAGATCACACACACATTTAACCATTTGACTAATACCACAATTCTAAATGCATCTACAACATAAAGAAAACCATGAATACAATTGTTCAAACACAAAAAATACCCAAGATTCATCTAAACCATTTACATAGCGGGATAAACAAAATAAAAGAAACATAAAACTTGATTGTTAATAGTTATCCAACTGGTTGCATATGAAGGATGAGCATCCCAACCATATGCGTTGTTGTTAATTTCTTTCAACAACAACCCGCCCCTGATTTGAGGCTATGAGTCCATAAGGAGATTTGATCCTCTTGGTTGTCCATTCTCCACACAATATCCCCAAAACCCAGGTTCCACTTTATTCCCCACAACTGACACAACCCAAGGAATGGGATCCCCCTTCACTGCACACAGTCTCTTGTGCCTTCCACTTCCTTCTAGGGCTGTAGTGCACATTGTTGACCAAGAACCTCACAACTACTCCATGAGTGCTCACAACAACTTTCGCAAGGCTCTTGATCCATTTTCTCAATAGGAAAATGATTTATAGGATTACAACCAAATTTAAAAGCACACATACCTCTTTCTCAGCATAAAACATAGCCAAACAATGGTTTCCTTCAAGAACAACATGATTGGTGCTCTTCCCAACAATCAACTCCTCTCTTGTTGTCCAAAATCTGCATGTAAAACTTGTCTCTACTCTGCATAAGAATTTCCCTTCTTCTCCCTTTTTTTCTTGACTCTCATTCTTCCCAAAGATGATTGTACTTCATCCCATGCTCCCCAATAACTATGGGATGTGACTCCTCACACCCACCCCCTTACATGAGTTTAATGATTGGCTTTGGGAACACTCAACAACAATTAAAAGGTTATACACATATAATAATTTCAGGAATGTAGGTTAGTTTAATACCCATGACTAATTCCCCCTTAGACTCCCTCTCTCTTGTGGAATCATATCCCCCATCATTTTTGTCCCTCTCGTATCACAGACAATGATTACTATTTTTATTAATTATTTCAATGTTCATAACATACCATTCACCCCCCTACCATATTAAACTAATATGGGCTCTTTTCCCCAACGCATTGACTCACCATCCTAAATCTCATTTATATAGTTACATTATAAATTGTGGGAATTAAAATTGGGGATGTTACAGAAAAAACAAATTAAGAAACTACATAATTAAGTAGTTATTGAGTATCTCATCAAGTGGAAGAACCTACCAACAGAACATGCAACATGGGAAGATGAATTCTTCATACAAAAGCATTCACAAGTAATAAAGCATTAGGTGAAACAATTTTTTCAAGAGGTGGGGCATGTTAATACCTAGGTCTTGGGACATTACATTGCTATTGTTATGTTTTTGTTGCCATTATTGGTTGGTTGGGCCCTTTAATTTTAATTGTACCCCTTTGTCTCCTATATATACCATGGACACCTAGTTGTGAAAATTATCTTAACTTGTGCATTTGATATATTGTAAAAGGAGGTTGCCTCATATAACATGTTTATTATTCATTCACTATCTATCATGCTCAAAGCATGAGGTTACCTTTTTTTTTTGTATGTTTAGGAACTAATCTATTAAAATATAGTAAAAAACACAATGATTGTCCCTGAGAGTGGACAAAAATTAGGCCTTCCCTTTGTGGGAAACCAGACAAGGAGAGAATTGAGAATTATGTCTGCCCTTTATGGGAAACCAAGCTTACCAAAAAATACTTAAGTTTAATTGTTTGTGTGTTTTTGTCAAAAAACTAGTAAACCTTGCAAATGCTAAAAAAACCTGAAAGTAGTGCAAAGGCCTGAACATCAAGAAAATGGGTCATCCGTAGGAGTTTCTTCAATAACTGGGCAACCACCAAAGTAATTGTCATTGTCACTGGAAGAGCTAGAGTTGTCAAAAGTTGGGTTCTTGACTGGTAGGCATGCACTTTTGATGAAGGGAGCCTTCAATGAGATGAGCATGCCTAGAGCAGTCAGCAAGATTTTCGTTCTTGAAGCAGTTGCGTTTGATGAGTTTGCATTCCTAGAGAATTCATTTCAACTGTAATGTTGGGAGACTCTTGAGGCATCGAGGTGTTAGGGTGGGCCATAGAGGGAGGAGGATAGTTGCTAGGGGAGGGAGGAGAAGAGGGAGGGGGATGAGCCATGGGGGAGTGGGGTGAGTGAGTCGAGCTAGAGGGGCTTGGAACAAATATGCCTAGGAGGTTGAGGAGGGTGAGGGAAAGGATTTGTTTTCCCACCCAGTAGCTATGACGATGCCTGTAGGTGTGAAGGGATGCCAGGAGGGAGCCCGATACCTCATCTTCCCAGCCATCAAGCAGTTTCCGCAATGAGCCTAGAATTGAACGATCATACCCATCCTGGTTGGATAAGAGGGGCAAGGGAATAACTGTGGAGACTCGCCTACCATGACCACTTCACCCCAAGGTGGGGGTGGCACACCTACGAGGAGGCATGAGCGAGAAATTAAGAAATCTAGGTGCAAAGGAGAGCCACCAACTTATGCTGAGAGAAGAGGGGCATCATCTATGAAGAGATGAGAGCCAATTCACATAGGAGGCTAGGAGAGAATGTGAGGAGAGATAACGGGTGTCTGAGAGAAGAGCTCCAAGATGAGGGGGTGTCAAATCTAGCACCATTAGGGTTTCCAAGCTTTAGGAGCATGTGAGTTGAGGGAGTGTATAGAGTCTGCACAGGTGGGGAGTGGGAGCCATGGGTGGAGTAATGGAGTTGTGTCTAGGGGGAGGAGGATAGTTAAAGCACATGAGAGGGAGGTGAGGTGGCACATTCCCACACAATGCGGCATGTGCTGAGGGGAGTGGTGGAGGCCACCATGTGGACACCCACATCTGGGGTAGAGGAGTCCTTGAGTGCAATGTAGATACAAACTTGTCTGATGGAGTGGTTGGAGAGCTCCTCTATGGTAAGTTCATGGAGGTCAGTGTTGTCCTTGAAAATTTCATTGGCTATTATATTTTCCAAGGAGTTTGCCTTACATAGGACGTTGAGGAAGGAGATGGAGTCCCTGAAATCCAAGATTTGATAAAGATGATGAAGTATCTGGTCCAAGCACCAACTGGGAGAGAATTTTGATCTTTGAGACCCATTTTCAAGACGGATTGATAGGGAGATAATTAGTTGAGAGTCGCCTTCGATTAAAATAGAGATAAGAGATCTTTGTTTATCAATTTTGAGGCCATGGAGGAGACCCGAGAGTTCTATTGCATTGTTAGTGTCATGGCCAATGGTTATGTAATAAATATAGACAATTTCCTCCATGTTGTTTCTGAAGACACCTCCAAAACCTGCAGGACCAAGATTCCCTTTAGAGGAGACATCAAAGTTGAGCTTGAGGAAACCAATAGGTGGGGGACACCAGTGATCTAGAATGAGGGGGGCCTTCGTGTGGGAATCTGTAGAAGGAGGGGGGCCCACATGAATGGCAGGGTTGATGTCTCATCGCTAAAGAAGTAATGATTCATTTGGCTAGGCTTTGAAGTCAAGGTCAGAACAAGAATGGAGAAGGAATGTCTTTATCAATTGTTTTTTGCAGATGGTCCAGAGGGAGTCTTCAGATGAGGAATTGTCTTAGAATATGTGTCGGTTACACTCTTTCCAAATGTTCCATACAAGGAAGCCCGTGAGAAGTTGCTAGAGGCAATTGAGAATTGAGTTCTGGTAGAGACTGGCAGCCCAGTTTTTGAGAGTATGAGCTATGTTTCCATGGATTCAATTGGAATTTCTACAGAGCATCATTGCCTTATCCCATAATTTTCTGGAGAAAGAACAATTATCTAGAATATGGTCTATGGATTCCTCATTGTTTTTACAAAGAACTCATATTGAGGGTCCAGAGAATCTTGTTTTGAGGATGTTATCCCAGGTGAGGATGCACCTATGAAGTACCTGCCATAGAAAGATTGAGATCTTTGGAAAATTCCTTAGAGACCAAAGCTTGGCCCAACCTGGTTCTGGAGGATCTGGCATGGAAGGAATGAGAAGTTGATAGGCTTATTTTACAATGAAGTTTCCTCTTAGTCTATACCCCCATCTGAGCTTGTCATTTTCCTAATTGATTCTAATTTTCTTATTACTGATGTCTTGCGTGATTTGTGTTATGGTTTCTACCGATAGATGGAGAAGAGAGTTGTGGAGCAGTAACCAATTCCTAAAGTGCTACTTATCTATGGTGTGACAGTAGTCCTTAACCTTAGCATTTCCTTGTGGTGGAAGGCTATGTTGTCTTTCCAAGCTTGGAAGCTTCTTCCAAGAGTCTGACTAGAATTTTTCCAGGGCCCCATTTCTGATTTCCCAAAAACTGTGTTGTTTTATGAGGTGGCATTGTCGTTTTGTAGAGTTCCAAATGAGGGAGCCTTTAGTGGTAGGAGTGAAGCATATCATTTTGTGGGGGTCCTAGTTTGGGTCATATTTTCTGTTTCAGAGCTATGCCGAAGGAGTGGATCTGTTGGATATCCACCTTTGCCAGTTTTTTGCACTGAGAGCTTCATTTATTTTGATTAGGTCCCTAAGGCTAAGGCCACCCATATGTTTCAATAAGCAGATTATGTCCCATTTGACCAGAGCTCATTTGTGAGTGTTATTATCCCCACTCTAGAGAAAGGTGCGTTGTATTTTTCGGATGGATTTGAACACCCATTTGGGGACTGCTAGAACATAGAATAGATACAACGACATTGTTTGCAAAATATATTTTATGAGAACTAGGGGCCCTGCAATATTGGGAGTCTGAGAGTTCAAGAGGAGATCCTTTGAGTTAATTTTTCAATGAGCTCCTTCTAGTTGGAGTTCTTGATGACTGAGGCGATTACAGGAGTTCCCAGGTACTTGGAGGGGAGAGATGCGGAAGAAAAACCTAGGGTTCTAGAAATAAATCTTTGAGTATTGGGGGGCATGTTGAAGAAGAAGAGATATTTTTCCAAGTTGACAGTGGCTCCTGAGGCATCCAAGAAGGTGTTGAGCAGGATTTTGAGGGTGCGATCTTATTGAGTGGAGGGGTGGGATAGAAGTACATTATCATCCACAAAATTTTGGTGGGTTAAAGGGTGACTATTGTGGAGCTTCAATATTTTAAGAGAGCCATTTGTGGTGGTATTTTTTAACATTTGACTTAAGCCTTCATCCATGAGGATAAAGAGAAAAGGAGAGAGGGGATCTCCTTTTTAGATTCCATAGGAGGGGAGGAAGATGGGGTAGGGGGAGTCATTGACAAGAACCAAAAAGAAGGTGGAGGAGAGGAGGGAGAGGGTCCATCGAACCCAATCTTAACTAAATCCGAAGCCGAAGGCGAGGAGAGTCTTTTCAATGTACTCCTAGCTGAGGCAATCAAAGGCTTTGGAGAGGTCTAGTTTGAGGAGAATGCATGATGTATTGGTGGATTTTAGAGAGTGAATGACCTCATGGGAAAGAACGATTCCATCCAGGATATTCCTACCCTTAACATAGCCCTTTTTCTCAAGGGAGATAAGCAAGGGAGGTAGAGGTTTTAGCCTGTTGGCTATGAATTTAGTGATGATTTTGTAGATAACATTGAAAAGAGATATGGGTTGGTACTTACTTGTAACTACAACATTTTCCACTTTGGGGATCAAGGTGAGGAAGGTGGCATTGAGGGCAGGGAGGACCCACTGACAATTGCATGATTCTTCCATAATGTCTAGCACGTCCATCTTTAGCATATCACAACAGGCATGGAAGAATTTAATTGTGAAACCATCCAGTTTAGGGGTTGTATCTTATTTCATTTGCATGACAGCAGAGTCCACCTCTTGAAGAGTGATTAGGAACATTAGGGCGGCATTGTGTTGATCAATGACTATGTTGGGGATATGGGTAGTAGCACGTTGAATGGTGTTCCCCCTGGAGCGATTATCCTCTGTGAGTAGATCAGTGTAATAGGTGATCAATTCTGTTTCAATATCCTTGTGGTTTTCAAGCCTAGTTCTGTCTTGATTTTTAAGGAAATAGATTTTGTTGTGCATTCTGTGCTGGATGGTTGTGTGGTGGAAGAAAGAGGTATTGCATTCACCTTCTTTCATCCAAGATATTCTTGATTTTTGTTTTGAGAGAATTTCTTCTTCCTAACATCTTTCCTCTATTTGGGACTGAAGATATGTTTCTATATGTGGGAGTGATCGAACGACCTTCTAGGATGATCTGTTGTTGTAAGGTCTCCATGTATTCTTCCAGGGTGGTTTTGGCCATGAATATGTTCCCAAAGGTCATTTTATTCCACTCCTTCATATGTTGCTTTTGAATTTTGAATTTTTGTTGAAATCTATACATTTTGGTGTAGCCAAGGGGGTGGGTGGTCGACCACCAATGTTGGATCATAGGTTTGAACTTTGGGTTGGATAACCAAAATTTTTCAAACCTGAAGGGGTGGTAGAGGTCCTTGTATTTTTGGTGCCAATGATGGAAAATGGCTCAATGGTCTGAGCCCGACGATGGGAGAATGGAGGAGGAAAACTCATCATTGACTGTTGCAATGTCTTCAAAGACTAGAAATATGTTGAGGCATGAGGCGATATGGTAGATGATGCCATGTCAGTTATTCCAGGTGTAAATTCCATTGGTGAGTTCCAGATCCACTATTTCATTGTTCTCAATGAATTTTTTGAAGCTAGTGTCCTCCTGCCTGAGAGTGCGACACCCTCCTTTTTTTTCCCAAAGGTTGGTGATGAGGTTGAAGTCACCACTGAGGATCCAATTCTATCTAGGTTGATCTTTCTTATACCAATCCAAAAAGTTTAGAAGATTGATTTTTTGATTAACAGATTGAGGACCATAAACATTAGTGATGAAGCCATGCATGTCCGTGCCAATGAGGTGGTAGGAAGTTGAGATGGAGTTTATGGTGGTGTTGAATTAATTAAGGGTGATAGTTGAAGGATTCCAATCTATTGCAAGTCCTCCTGAGGCCCTAGACACATCCAATGCTCTGGAGTTGCTATTTTTCCAGAGACGAGAAATAAGGGTCTAGAGATTTTCTCTAGTGCACTAAGCAAATAAAGTCTGATAGGGCTTTGGTGATGTGCATGTAGATGCAAATCCCGGCATAGGATGTGTACGCAAATCCTGGCATAGGATGTGTACTTGTTGGTTTTAGTTTTCTTTGCTATTTTGATGAAGTTTCCTAGAGTGTTACCGATGTCTTTGAGGGTTTGATCATCCCAGTAGTATTGAGGTAGCGAATAGATCCCGATCCAAATGGGCACCCAGGTGAAGTCTTCTTTGTTGGGATTGAAGCATTATGTCCAGTTCTAAAGGTATAAGCCTTCTGAATTGAAGAAATAGGGCCCCCATTATAGAATTATGTCCCTATCATCAAGCCACGTGAAGATGATAGTGAAGAATCCTTTTGAGCCCAATTGGATGTCAAAATGAGCTTTGGGTTTCCATTTCATTGTGATCCAGTTTAGAAGTGTTTGTTTCGTCGGCCAAATTCCTATGAGTGCACAAGTTCTTATGTATTCAATTCTAGCATCGATGTGAGTTGGTGGAGGCTCAATCCTTGGTCGTTTCTCTGATTTGGGAATGCATGTTTTGGTTTTGGTGGCTTCCGGAGTAGAATGGGTCATGGACGGCTCTGCAAGTGTCGAATGTTCAACCGTCTTTGGATCGAGATGACCTTATTACATGGGTTCTTGGGTATGGAGATTATTTGTTGTGTGGTCCAGAGTTTTTATGGAGGCATCATTTAGGGATTCTTTGTAGGAAAGGGATGAGCCCTCGGCTCCTCCCTTGGGGGAGGCCATGGAGGTATGAAACTAGAGGCCCGCGATGAAGGAGACTTGGTCGAAGGTGAGGGAGAGAAAGGGAAGGAACATATTTAGGGTTTCAGGCATCAACGAGAGATGTGGAGCCTTCGATCGATCATCTCTTGGTGCATTGATCATATAAAAATAATTATATAAAGCATGGAGTTACCTATTCTTTCAATTTTTATGCTATTTTGGGTATTTGGTCCATAACAATGTCCCAACAAAATGACTCTAAAACATGTTTGGTGAGTATCTAGAATCATTAAAGAAACATACAGAAGAGAGAAAAGTTAAATTTTAGATAGACATGAAGGTTATGCTTGATAATAAATCATCATCCTTTGAAGATAGCATTCAAAAGAAAATATGTTACGATTTTAAATTTTTTGAGAAAAGAATATATATATATATATATACAATAAATGGAAAGTAGATACAAGTATTAAAATGACAAAATGAGGGTGGAGTGCATGAAAATTTTAGAAATCACATAATGACATAAAAATTTTAAGAGCTTCAAAATAATATATACAATAATTTGGCTATTTATAGTATAGAAAACAAGTTAGATATCAAACCCATCAAAGAGGAAATGAATAAATTGATGGAGTTAGAACATGAGTGCAATAAAGGAGCCTTAAACCTTATAATTTTTGGCTTAAAAGAAGGAGGAGGAGAAGACACTTTGGACCTAGTCAAGTGAGAGAAGCAAACTAAGTTACAAATTGAAGCAACTTGCATCATACATGCAAAAATGATAGGTAAAATACTGAGAATACAAAAATATTTTTTTCAAGTTAAGGTGAAATGTAGCAAGGATAAATATAACATACTAAGTAAAACTTATAACCTCAAAGGGTCGATTATTTATAAATAAAAAACCCATTATAGAAGACCAAGTTGTACTAAGGAAAGAAGTTCAAAAGGCAAAAGATGTTAGGAAAGAAGGGAAATGTATCTCAAAGTCTTGTAAATGTATCTCAATATTAAGTCTTCTTAGGAAAGAAGACTTAGGAAAGAAGGGAAATTGCCACGGCTTAATAATTTGCAATGGTATAAGGAAGTGGCCTTCTTCAAACCAAATTCCTTGCATCCAAGGGGTGGATAATAACATAGTTAAGTGTGCCATTTCATCAATCTCCTTAATCAATCAAATTAAAATATATATTATCGATAATTATGAGCCTAATTTGCACCATAGACCCTTATTAACTCTAAATATTAACTTACCTAATAAGTTTAATGACCATGATATGAATAACATGTTGAAAAAAGGATGAGTAGAGGTTGGAAAGATTTTTAAAAATAATTTTAAAGAAGTTTAGTTCTGATACTAATAAAAAACAAGTTTCTCTTTAACATGTTTGTTATCCTAGTGATGAAATATAGTAGTGTAGTTTGGGGTTGTAGCACTTCTACAAAGACTGAGGAAAAATTGTTCACATCCATAAGCATTTTATAATAAAAAATCTTAGAATAATCGGCAATACACCCTACACTATCCTTATTTAGAAGTTGGTCTCCCACTCATGAAAAGTAAGGCCATGATAAGGTACTTACTGTACAAGTTGGCTAACATGAAGAGAGAGAGTTCCTATCTTGGCTTCAAACATTAGTAAAAGTCACTCAAGGCTAAAGAAATGATGGAATAGAGATGCTACTTCTTGGCTTTGTTATTGGGGGGTAGTAGAAGACAATGCCCTTCAAAATATCAACACCATTGATAGTATTAATGTAACTAAGTTTAAAGAAAAATTATGGTGCTATAAGGAAATTGAGAATAAGAAAAAAGTAGCTTACTACAAAGAGACCGTTAAATCTAAGTAAGAAGATCAAAATTATTTCTTTATTGTTGTTAGAATAAAAAAGAAAATAAATAAAGAAAAAATAAGAACAAACTCCCATGAGCTTCATAATGAAACAAGGTTGCGTGGTAGCGCAGTCCCTGCCAACAAGGTTTGAAAGCAAATTGTGGAAAATGGGGTTGAATTGTAAATAAACGAAGTGTTCAGTGCAAAATGTATATCATGGAAATGTTGTGTGCAAAATGTATATCACGAAAGATGGCGAAAAAGTAAATGAGGGTTGGCAGGCACATCACCATCTATTTTTTGAAAGTATATAGCAAACCTTTTTTTTTTGAAAGTATATAACAAAGTAAAAAATTTGTTTACAGTGCAAGAATAAATTTGGACATTTAAATGCATTTTCCATATGGATTGGTGAAAGATAAAAATATATGATGACATAAAATTAATAGGAGATAAGAAATATAAAAAATTTAAATGCATTTGTGAACATGGGATATAAATAAATGATGGTTGCATTGTTGAGCACCATTTATTTTGAAATATATAAAAAAAAGAAGTTTGTAACATATAAAAGAGTAAATGTGTTTGCCATACAAACTGGTGAAGGATAAGAACACAAGTCTGTAACATATTAAAAATTAAATGCATTTGTCATATAGAGTGCTGAAAGATAAGAATAGAGTTTGTAACATGCATTTTTAAATGCATTTTTATTTGAAATCTGTCAAAAAATAAAAGTTTGTTACATACTGCTGGAAATTTTGAAATATGCAAAAAAATTAAAGTTCGTTACATATAAATCGTAATTTCAATGCGTTTGTCATGTAGACTGGGATTCGGGCTCCTGCAGACCATTAGAGAAATATGTACAAGAAACAGGACTGTGGAAAGAAGATAGAGTGCAATAGGTGCAAAAGAAAATAAATGGAAAGGTATAAGTGTTTGCCTATACATATGTATTTAAGAAACTGGAATAACTGGGTTGATAAACAAAGAAGGATGCGATGAGTAAACTTATAGTGAGGGTACATATGATCCCTTTGGCTATTTACTTGCGGCTGTCGTTTCATTGATGTTGACGACGACTGCGGTTTCAAGGATGTCCTCCACGGATATTGGAATGCTGGCAACTGCATGTTGCCTTTTGTCGACGGTCTGTTTCAATTGCCTTTCGAGCCATTCTTCAATGTAGCCTCTCATTGGGGAGACATTGATCTCATTCCAGATTTTTATGTTGAAAAGATCGTTTTCTAATTCCTGGAAGTCGATAGAAAGATTAGAGAGAGCCCGATGAATTTCCTCATTCTGTATTGCATATTTGACTAGCCAGCCGTGGACGTGAGCTTGATCATATTGAAGGATGTTGTAAAATGTTTGCAGAGAGAAGGTCTTAAACATAGAAACCTATTTATCGAACTCTTGCTTGGTTAAGGGAAAGGAGTTTATGATTAAGTGGGGGTCTTGGAAGTCATAGGTTTTCCCGGCTAAGTCTATATTTGACAACTTTGTGAATAATATATCTTTCTTCAATATGGCTTGTTCACATGACTGAACAATGAGATGCATGTTCTTTACTTTTTCTTTCCAACATGCATTCAATTGGCCGATGCAGTTTTTGGATGGAAGATCTTATTATCTTCTTTTTGTTTATGTCATATTGTTGACAATATTGCCAAAAGGGATGACCGTTTTTAAAAAGAAATTTTCGTCATCTTTTAATTCGACCTGCAAAAGCTCGAGCAAGCTATGTGCCCTGGTTCCAAGGGAAGTGATGGTTTGTGATATTTTCCATGCCCCGGTAACCAATTCCACTCTTTTTTTGATATTGTTCTTCGCATATCCTTTACATGATGCGAGCAGGGTGGAGGATTATTTTACATTGGGTGCAGGGGTGCTAGGCATGGCTATTGCCAAAGGATCGACAATAAATGACATAGGAATGAAAGCATCTTCCAATTCCTTGATTTGGTCCTTTAGTCTAGAATTCTCGATCTCGATGCCTCCAATGGAATCATGAAGTGTTTCTCTGGTCGCGATGTGAAGCTGACAGATTTGGGACGACCACATGTTGGCAACGTCAACCTCTGAACGAGATTTTCGTTTCTTATTTTTAACATTTTTTTTTTCTAAATTATCAATTTTTGTTTCGGATATAAAAAACAACTCTCTGAAACATGAAGGATTCATCTTCGTCAAAATTTTCGGTAACGGATATGTCCATTGGATGGTGTCTCCAGGATGATCAAGGAAGCAGATCATGGTATCTAGATCAGTGTCAAGCTCCATGTTCTCACTCTGAATTTCTGGCTCTTCCGCCTGCCCCAAATTTTTTGTTTCTCTTCTTCTCTACTGGAAGCTTGTGAGAACTATCAATTTTAGAGTGAGGAGGTTCATTACCTCCTCCTCCATTTGAAGAAATTTGGGTTTCTTTGTTGCTATGATGGGTCGTTGGAGCGATGCTCCGAGATGTAGTACTTTTTGGAGTGGTATTTGCGGATTAAACACTCTTGTCATTGTGTCCTTTCCCCTGTTGCATGTACAATTTAGTGCAACTTTGCATTGTCTATACCTCGTCAGCATCAGAGGCAGGACTATCTGTATCTCTATTTTTGGCCAGGTATTTATTTACAAAACAATCCTCGAGGCCAAGTGTTTGTAAATGTTGTCTAAAAATATCATAGGGGTCGAATCCTCTTATGTCTTTATCATATCTCAAGTTGGAGATGCTAGAATGTGCTGCGAAATCGTCAATTGTGTTGACGTTTTTCAACATGAACTCCCCTATTTTCCAAGGCAAAGGAATGAACTGTTTTTTTTTCTTCCTTTCGAACAGATGGAACCAGTAGTTGTATTGACGTGTTACTTCTGCAACAAACATTATGTTTGTAATGTGACATGGAAGGAGAGCAGGTTGTTCCATAGAGCCAAAAATTCTTATGACAATGTAATTATCCAAATGTTCGAGTGTCCCCTTCTTGTCCAAAAAACTAGTTGCTTGTTCAGATATGCGGGGAACATCTTCTCCTAACAACAAAACTTTGAAAACAAACAGGAAGCCATTAAAAACCTCATAAAAACAGTGTGAATCCTTGTGCTTCCACAAGGCCTGGTACTAGAATGTTATTGGGTGGAATTCGCAGTTGACATTCTTGGATAGAGACAGTTGTGGAAACCGACAGGAATGTGATATTGCAAAAACTAAATAGGATGACATATAAAATTTCTTTTCCCTTTTGTAGCTTGACAATTGGGAAGAGATTTCATGGGAAATTAACCTACCCCAATAAAAAATGGCTTGTTCATTGACTGTGAAATACAAAATATAAAGATCCATGTGGGAAACAGTAGGTGTGGACTCCTGTCCCATTATTCTTGTAAACAGCCAAGCAATTTCGTGAAATGGATTTCTAAATGAACTAACCTACATGCTTGTAATATCTTCAAGAATTAGATTCGGGTTTTCCAGAAAAAAGGGGCACGAGGTCCAATCCATTATTATGCTTTGCTAGGAACTGTTTTCAATCTTCTCCTCTGAACGTAAATGTTGGCTCCGACAATTTCAACATCTGGCGGAAGACCTGAGCTGACAAGAAACAAAAGAGCGGTCCTGCAGTGGAATAATTCTTTTCTCTGCAATAAATTTATCGGCACACCAAGAGACATGTTCCTTACAGTCAAAAACCTCAGGGACACAACCTACATGAGAAATCCTGAAGGTCCAAATTACTTGGTTCTCTACGACAGAGGTTGAGTGATAAGAAAATGCCCTGGACCAGTGGAAGTTCTGGTCCTCACGCTCGAAGATGTTCACTGTATCTCCACAGAACTATTGTTGAGTTGATTCCATAGGTTTATGAGAAGGTTGTTTTGTTGTAGATGATGGTTTAAATGAATAGTTAGAGACGATAATGTAACTTTTCAGTAAATCTTGGTTAAATTCTTATGAATGGGAAAGCTCCTTAAGCCTTTCGTCGATTAATGACAATCTGTAATGGTGGTGCATGATGAGTTGTTATTTATTTCATATAGAAATGCGAAGGTGGCGGGTACGACGAAGAGCAATTAAGGAATGGAGGTTTTGTGAACGTGCGAAGGCCACGCCGTGTGAACGGGATTTCATGATTTTGAAATGAACACTCGGAAGGGATAATATTATCCCCCCACAAATTTTGGTTTAATGCGCATCAATACAAGATGTCCTCGAGCCTTTCGCCTATCAATGACAATCTATACAGTTTCTGCATGATGACCTATTAGAATTAAATGCCAGTAATTCCATATTTAGAAACAAGATATATATATATATATATATATATATATATATATA
>ML808124.1:0-23321 GCA_009831015.1 Picea engelmannii | reverse complement strand
TGAAGTCTGATTAGCATAAGAAGATTTACATCTACTGGTTATCAATCACATACAAACATTTTGGCATTGCATTGGATTCCTTATTGAGGGCTATTGCATGAGGTCATTTCATCTTAGTGTTTGATAATGAAAGGAAAATCCTTCTCCTTCCCTTAATTAGACATTCATTGAAAGAAAAGATTGCTTATCATTTCTTATGCATGTTTTGGGAACTGAGTCATAATATCATCAGTATTCACTCTCATACACCTATGAGTAAACAACAGCCACTAAAATCAATGCTTAACTAAAATTTATCAGACTTTTTACATCTTTTTTAGCAAACCTACATTAGTTTAAAGTGTAGGGCTTTGGAATAGGTTGAAAGGAAAACTTTCCAAAGCTATCAAACAAACTTATCATCTTGCGATAGGGAGAGAAAATCCAATTGTCGTATAGGATTTCTGGGATCCCCCTCTCACAAAGGGGTTACGCACGAGGTCACATTCGGGAGAATTACAGAGATTATCCCTCCATGGTTCAATTGTTTGTAGTGGTCAGATCGTGTATTGGGGATCACTTGAAGGTATACCCACGATTATGTGTGGGAGCCTCTCGAGTTGATTTCAAACTTGTTATCATGCCCATACGTTTGGATCGAACTATCGACTGTACCTACCCAGGGGATGACTATGAATTGGTGACCTTAGTAGACATAATCTTTAGGGTCTCACACAAGGTGACGGTGAAGGGAAGTCTCACTATACATAGAACAGACATTGGTCAAACTCATTCTAGCTCCTTGGAGGGTAAATCCATAATTACTGCGTGGAAGCTTGCACCAAGGCATAAGTCTGTTAAGCAGGCCACCAACGTAATTGATCCACCTGCTCAATCCCCGCCCCTTCCTATTTTGATCTCGCGACGTTGAATTTCATCACCAACTAGTGGTTTCATTGTGGGAAGGTTTTCTTTGATTGTTTTCTTCTCATATTCATAGCGTGTGTTGGTTTTGTTACTTAGTGGACCTTAGGTCGAGTCAGTGTTAATGGCATAAAATCCTAAGAGTACCAATGGAGGAACCCCTTCTCCTAGAGAACCTTATACCTTTCCTTCTTTTGGAAACTTTGGTCCTCTGTACATTGCCACACTGAGTCTTCTGAGACTCACCATCGGATTATTGGTTTGGTTGTTCCCCACTCAGGTGATTTCGAATCCTCCCAATGTTTCAACTGCACCTAATACTTTAGATTTTAGTACACCACCCACACATCAACCTCATGTCGACTTTTCACCTTCTTCTCCCATTAAGTCTCCTTCCATTTCTCCTTCTTCGCCTAGTGAAAGATCTAAAGCAAGTAGCCAGGTTGATCAAAAGAAGAAGAAATTGAAAGAGAAGAAGAAGAAGAGCCTGAAAAGGACCAAGGCCCCAACAACGTCAGATGTTGGATCCAAGCAACCAGTTACTGTTAATAGTACTGGGAGTGTTGATGAGGTCAACAAGATTAAAATGAAGAATATGAAACCCAAATTCCCTTGTATTCTTTGTAAGGGTGACCACTTTCTAAGGGATTGCCTTGGTATTCCCAAGGTCTTAGAAATGTGGTCCTCCATGTCACCGGCCTCTGCTAGACATGTTGGTGATGCCCCTTCAACTAGTGACATTTAGGTTGGTAAGAAGAAGACAACTTTCAAATTCCCTTGTATGTTATGCAAAGGTGATCAGTATTCTCACCTTTGTCCTCACATGGACAAGGCTTCTTCTCCTTTGGAAAAACTTCAACTTCCAAAAGGTTATCGTAATATTTCCCCCAACCCATCTTTAGTTGTTGGACTGGTCAATCCAATTCCATCCCCGTTCAATCCGGTTGATCAAGTGGTCAATATAGTTTCCTCCTCGATTGAACCACAAACCCAAGTAGTTGATCCAGTTCTGTCATCGATCAACCCTACTCTTCATCAAAAGAGTGTAACCCAAGTGGTCGATCTATTTCTGTCATCGGTCAATCCCACTCCTCCTTTGATGAGTGCCAAAGTGGTTGATCCAGTCCCTTCCTCGGTTAGTCCCACCCTTCATCTGAAGAGTGCCAAAGTGATTGTTCTAGTTACATCATCGGTCAATCCCACCCTTCCTCTGAAGAGTGCCAACATGGTTAATCTGATCCCATCATCGTTCGATCCTACTCTCCCTCTAGAGAGTAAACCTGATATTGCCCACATTTTTCTCATTGATACAGAATCTACTGTGTTGGGGGGCATTCCTCATTCTCCCACGAAACCCCATCCAAGAAATGAGGCCATCCTTTTTTATTGGGGTGCGCTAACTGGAGCTCATCTTCCCTCTCACATTCCTTTCCAGATTATAGTATAGGTTTATAGTTGAGACGTTCCTCAAACGTTGATAGATGAAGGTGTGTCCATTAGTATTTTGTCCTCTGTTGCTTGGCACGCTTTGGGTTGTCCTCAGCTTGCGCCGATTACACAGAATTTGTTAGCTTTTAACAGAAGAACTAGTCAACCTTTAGGGACCCCTCCTTATTTTCGGGTAACTTTGGGAGGAAAAACTATCTTTATTGATGTCATGGTAGTCCGAGACCCCTTGGATTTCACTTGACTCCTTGGGTGGGATTATGTTTATTCCATGAAAGTTGTTGTGTCCACTCTTTTTTGTGTGATATCTTTCCCTCACGATGGAAGAATTGTGACCGTTAATCAACTTCCATTCATCGGTCCTGACAAGATTCCCTCCCTAAATGGTTCTTATATGCAGACAATATCGCCCTCGCCTCATGTTAATTATGTGGCGTTGTCTCCCATGATTTAAACTTCTGATGATTTGGATCTGGTAGTTGACATGGTGATCTCTTCGGTAGGGCTATTGGAGCCTGATCTCCTTACCCCTGACGAAGCCCTCGACATGTGTTCCTTCCAAAGTGATTTTCTTCCATCTAGTGAATCTCTCTTGGAAGCCATGACCGAGTTTTGTCCCTTGACATGGTGTTCTTCCAGAGCATTATTTTCTTGGAAGCCATGATCAAGAAGAGTCACGAGCATAGTTTTTCTCTCTGTATAAATATCGTTAAAAAATGAAACAAAGATCATGAGCATAGCTTCTCTTCTCTGTGGAAATCTCGTTAAACAATGAAACAAAGACCTTGAGCATAGTTTCCCTCTATGTAGCAACCTCGTTAAAAAATGAAACATAAATCTGGGGATTGAACCCGGAGCCCTGAGCATAGTTCTTTTTATATGTTAAGCAAGTTAAAAAATGAAACAATTACCTCTCTTGAATCTTCTTTTCATCCACTCTTGTCCTTTTTCTCCATCTAGTATAGAAATTGGTGACAACCTCAGAGTCGGTGAATGAATTGAAGCTTGGAGAGAATGTCTCTAGCCTTTGATGATCATTCTAGAGTTAATCCCCCAAATTTCAAGCTGGGGGCATATTGATCTTAGTCTTTGTTATTTCTCGTGCTCGTAAATACATGAGAATGCAACCGGGTAAACTTTTATCTCTTTTTCGAACATGCATGGGTATACGAAAAAGGAACCCCTTGGAGTCGTCTTTGAGCTCTTTTCAGACTCTCTAAACATGAAAATATTGTTGACTGATCTTGCTTCCTTTCCCACTCGTTAAAAGGTTTGAAAGGGTGTCTTTCGAGTGATAATTTATCTCGTTTTTGGCCTCGCGAGACTAACATTATGAAAAAGGACAACTTTGGAGTCGCCTTTAAGTTGTTTTCAGACTCTCTAAATATGAAAAACCACTGATTTTACCTTCTCTGGACTCATTAAACAATCATACATTGAAGGGATCATATGAGACCGAACCCTTACTTCTTCCAGTTTGTTAAACACAGGAAGAGGGACTTACCAAAGGTGATTCATGTCGATTGTGTGTTACCCTCCTCGAGCTCATTAAATTAAAAAGAGGTACTCGTCTATCTCGATGGGGGAAAAATTGAAGGAAGCAAGCCAAGCAGTTTTTTAGAACACTACCAGTAACTCTTACGGTCGCCCTTGAACACGGTACTTTGTCTTTGCATGCATTTTAATCCACCGAACCTCTACACTGAGCCAATTCTCTGAGTTCCTTTTACTCCTTTGGGTCACCTGACGAAATTCACAAAATCCACTGCATCATCAATTTTTGGTCCATGTCATGTTTCTGTTGTTGTGCCTCAGTGTTCAAGGGAAGTATCTACCTCGGGAGCCATCCATCACAAATACCATGTTCAATACATGTGTCAGTCAATGTTCATTTGATCTACCAATTACATCTCTGTGTCTGTTTCATGTCGTTGATGGGGGATACATCAAGGCCATCCTTCGACGATTATATTCTTATCGACTTCAACACATTATCCAGGAACTAGACTTAGAAACCAGTTAGTACCTTGGGACCTGCATGCCTCAATGGCAGGCCTCCTCGTGTCCGACAATGGGTTTACATCATTGACCTATGATCGGATGATTCCATGGATGTTCGACTTCATCTCATCTATTCACATTCGTCGAAATGTACTAGAGTACCTTAAGAATCATTAACATCAATGGTGATCTCCCTCGAGCTTGTTAACGGTTTACATCATTGACCGGTAATCAAGTGGTTTCTGCCATGTTCAACATCAGGACATCTATTCACATGGTTAGATTCGTACTGCATTAGGATTGGTAAGAAGACCCTGGGTTGAGTCATCACTCTTATGTATACTTTGCCTAGGTTGTGGAGTTCTTTTGAACTATGACACATACACTGTTACATAGATCCACTTTGTATTGGTCATGGATATGTCTTGTCGTCTCGTAGATTCACTGTGTATTCTTCATGGCTACGATCAGTTCAAGTCATAGGAGTATAGATCCACATTGTATCTTTAGTGGCTATACCTTTTGTCAATATAATTATGGATCCGCAGTGTATTTTATGCTGGCCATACTTAAAAAGTCTTTATCACTCAAGCATAGGTATGCCTGCCTTGGGTTTGAAACATGTCATAATATTTGTTTGATGGTTGTGTGTAGCTTTTTCCATCCTCTTTGCGTCCATACCCTTGCTCTAAAATTTCTACAAAGTACTTCAGTCATCATCGGCTTCTAACTTCATACTTTGGGGTCAATCTGTTACATCTCAAAATTACTCACTTCGATAGTGTTGCAAGTGTTGTCATTATGAGTGTTGGAAGTGTCGCATCTTGTCTGCAAGTGTTTCATATTGAATATAAGTTTCACAAAAATCATACTGCCATATTTCCTATTTCGTGCCTCTAACGACATCACAAAGACACTTAAGACACCCCAAAGACTAGTTTTGAAGAAGAAAAGTCTCTTGACAGGGAGTACAAACCTTTTCCCATTGAAAAACCCACTCAAAAAATAAATTTTGGAGAGGATCACTCCCCTACCCACTGTCAGGGAGTGTTGGTGCTCCCTAAGCCTCTTTGGGGGAGTGTTTGAGCGCCCTGTGCACCCTTTTGGGGGAGTGCTACCCCTTTTCTGAGCAAATTCTGGGTTTGTTGAGACAAATCATGGAAGAATCTCTCAATTCTTGAAGGTAGTTGGATTCGAATAGATGGTCAAGGAATGATCTTAAGGGAGATCCTCAACTGAAGGAGAGGAATCCTCAACTCATCCCAAAGATATCTCAAGTGGTTGGACCTCTCCAAGGTTATATAAGGAGGCCTTCTCATGGTGAAAGGTACAATGGAGATTGAGAATTATACCTAACTTATGATCTCATAAGAAGGTATTGAGATGAAAAGATTGGATATGTGAAACTTATGATCTCATGAGTGAGATTTCATCAAAGAAATCAGTGGATATTACTTTAGAAAAGGGGTTGGACAAGGAGAACTGGAAGAAGTTGTTGCACCTTCATTCAAATGATTGTAAGTACTTTTACTTGTTCTCATTAATATAATCAATTCTTGGCCTATTTCTTTCAAACCGATGCTTGTTCCACGTGAGTTTGTCTGCAGTAGATGGATCTATGTTTGAGCTAATCTCAGTAGAGTAGGAATTCTTTTGTACCTTTTTTTTTTTTGCAGGACCTATCAGGGAGCTCAAGATCGAAGCTCAGCCTGGACTTTGCAAGGACAAACGTCGCTAATAAGGTACATATCTTTCTCCTTATATTTCATCTATTAGCTTGGTTAGATCTAAAAGGAAGTCAGTGTCCATGTTAAGCACTTTTCTGTCTTGGCCTTAGGAGTCTATAGACCAAGAGGGAATCCACTTGTCCGCAGGGGGGTTCACCTACAACAGAGATAACCAAGGAATGGCTTGCAAAATTCCTTGTACCAGTAGAAGATACAGAGCTCTCCAACCCTGATATCATTGGAGAACCATTAGTCACCTGGTTCAAACATGATGGACAGGGAAGCGACAAGAAGAAGAAGAAAGAGGAGGAATTGCATGACATCTACAGTGAGGATAAGGACAACGCATCGAAGGAAACTACATCTGATTCACCTGCAGGAGGAGGAGGCGACAAAGTAAAGAGAAAGGAGGAAGGGGAAGAAGAAAAGAAAAAAAAGGGCCAAGTAACACCGCCAAAGGATCCCCTTATAGAGGCCAAGACATTAAAGAAAAGGAAGGGTTCTCCACAAAAACCCTCAGCGTGGAAGAAATCTCGAGCCACTAAGCCTTAGTCACAGAATTTTCTCACAGTGGATGATATCCAACTCATCAACAAAGATGTTGAATATGCCTCAGAGGATATCCTGCAGAGATATGAATCCCAACAATAAACAATGTATGACAGGATCGAGAAAGAACTAAAAGACATCCAACAAGCTCTCCAGTCGAGCTACGCAGTGTCCACAATGCCACCTTCAACAGAGAATGTAGAATTGGGGGATGATCCCACCCAATTGCGCAGACTAGTAGATGCAACAGAGACTCGACTTCGTCGAGCCCAGGAAGAGAAGGAGAAGGCCACAGAGGTATTGAGGCAAGAAAAGGAGGAGGCCCTCGAGCAACTTTGGGCTGCGCAGCAAGAGAAAGATGATCATTGGGCAAAGTTCGAAGAGGACAGAGAGAAAATATAGAAAGAGAAAGACCAACTACTTGCAGAGTAGACTGTGGTTAGAGAGGCAGTGAATAGAGCACTTCGCTCTTTGTCGGGCTTGACACAGATGGAAGAAAAGACATCCAAGAGCCAAGTGGGGAAGCTTTCTGAGGCTATTCAACATCTCCAAGCAAGAGTAGTAGAGCTAGAACTTCAAGCAGTTCCTAGCACTCCACAGGAAGTACGAGATCAAAGGGAAGAAACTGTCAAGAGTGTAGTATAAAGAATCAGGGAGTTGACCACAGAATGTAAGAAACTAAGTGACTGAAGTGTGCAAACCTACGAGCACCTTTCAGAAGACCTGGATTTGAGGATATTAGAGGCACGACTCCAGGAGGCGAAGAAGCAGGTGTCAACTGTGCAGGCACAACTAAAGTAGCTTACAACAGTGGAGAAGATGAAAAGGTCATAGGAGCAGCGCATAGTTCAGCAGCAGGTCACCTCCATCAAGAGTTGAGTTAAGGAGGTGACACAATGACTCCAACCGGTGTAGGATGAAGCCTTCACACTTTTTGAATAAATTGATGAACAAGGATCACAACTAGAACAGGTGGTCACAACAATAGAGTAGTGCCTAGAAGGGCCTGTCACCGAGCAAGTAATCCAGGAGTTCACCGAGCAAGAGGCTCTGGCGAAGCAGCAAGTCGAGACAGCTCGAGCTAAGATCAAGGCCTTTGAAGCTGAGTTTCCTAGGTTAGAGTGACTCGGGACAAGTCACAGGTGAGCGTTGGGGTCATTTTGTTCCTTGACAAGGTTTTGAAGAAATGTTGGTCATGTTTGACCATTTTTGGGACTTCGATAATCTGGTCGAAGATGGAGTGCCCAGGCGAAGAGGAGATCGCGGGATCTCGCCCATTTTACGATATTTTTGGATCTTTTAGGGTTTATGTAACGAGTATGGGATGTCGTCCCATGGGTTTACCCATGCTTAGGCCCCTTTTTGTAATATATAAATAAGTGTCTAATAATGTAAGAGGTAGTATGGCTTAAGTTAAGGAGTTACTAGTCATTGATCAACTTAGTGCATGGCTAGTTGGCTTCGTGCAAGGCTGTTTTAAGGCTTGCAGAGATAAGTGCGAGCGTTTTGTAAGTGATTTGTGCGCAGATTGTGTAAGGCTTTGTGTTGTGACCTAATTTTGAGGAAGGTGGATCTAGTGCGTAGTGCGCAGATCATCTGTCCAATGCGGAGTGATATTTGTGGCTCTATGCCTGTAAGAATATTAAAGAAGACTAATAAAGAAGACGAAGATTTGGTGGACGTATCCCCACACTAGGGTGAACCACGTATATCCTGTGTTGATATGCTTTGTGTAATGTTATTCATGGTGTTTATGTGTCTATTTTCTTAGTGCACTATTCTTGATGTATGGTAAATATATCTATGAATTCTTAGTGCTTATGATGTGAATGAATGTTAGATCTGAGATTATGCTAAGTGCTTAGAAGTGTTTGATCTGTTTATTACAACATTGTTCTATATTTAGGGTTTAATTTGCGATGTGAATGGAAGTTAAGAACTAAAGCATATTGTTAGCTAAGTGCTTGGTTAAGTATTGTGATCATAGATCTATGTCCCATCTAGGTTGTAGACACCTAAGTCCTGCAACCCCCCCTACCTCTACCTCGGGTGAGACTTCATCTACTTCGCAGGTGTTGTCGAAAGGGCTGGTAGTTAGAGTTTTGTTGGTGCATTGTCGAAGCGTTGAACCCTGGGTCTGCCCCTATGCCAACAAATTTCTAGAAGGTTATCTCCATTTGTTTTCATATGATAATGTACACAATGGGTCAAGTGGTTACCCTTAATAGAATGGTGGCACAACACTTCCTTCCATACTTCATAAAAATTGTCTGTATTTATTGTACTCTATGGGTATCATCCTCCATTCATCACATTATCTTTGAGATGAAAAGCTAAGGTTCAAGCAATGGAAGTAGATCAACATCGACTGAAAGGATATTTGAAGTGGGGGATTGGATTTTTTTAGGCTGCAACAATACAAATAAATGTCCCTCAAGAAACAAACCAAAGACAACAAATTTGGACCTAAGTAATATGGTCCCTAAAAGGTATTGCAAAGGATTGGTAGTATGGTTTACAAATTGGAGTTGCCTTCATCTTCACATGTACATTTTGTCTTGATGTTTCTTTCTTAAAGAAGGTAATCGATGATAAGACCCCAGTCTAGACTACTTTTTCAGATCTTGATGAAGAGGGGAAAATCATACTAAAACCTGAAATAGTCATTGAAACTGTAATGTACCCCAGTCAAGTTGAGGAGCATTATGAGCAGAAAACACATTTAAAATTAATATTTTCTACATAATAATTTCTTGTAGCTTACCAACTACAGATCACACACACATTTAACCATTTGACTAATACCACAATTCTAAATGCATCTACAACATAAAGAAAACCATGAATACAATTGTTCAAACACAAAAAATACCCAAGATTCATCTAAACCATTTACATAGCGGGATAAACAAAATAAAAGAAACATAAAACTTGATTGTTAATAGTTATCCAACTGGTTGCATATGAAGGATGAGCATCCCAACCATATGCGTTGTTGTTAATTTCTTTCAACAACAACCCGCCCCTGATTTGAGGCTATGAGTCCATAAGGAGATTTGATCCTCTTGGTTGTCCATTCTCCACACAATATCCCCAAAACCCAGGTTCCACTTTATTCCCCACAACTGACACAACCCAAGGAATGGGATCCCCCTTCACTGCACACAGTCTCTTGTGCCTTCCACTTCCTTCTAGGGCTGTAGTGCACATTGTTGACCAAGAACCTCACAACTACTCCATGAGTGCTCACAACAACTTTCGCAAGGCTCTTGATCCATTTTCTCAATAGGAAAATGATTTATAGGATTACAACCAAATTTAAAAGCACACATACCTCTTTCTCAGCATAAAACATAGCCAAACAATGGTTTCCTTCAAGAACAACATGATTGGTGCTCTTCCCAACAATCAACTCCTCTCTTGTTGTCCAAAATCTGCATGTAAAACTTGTCTCTACTCTGCATAAGAATTTCCCTTCTTCTCCCTTTTTTTCTTGACTCTCATTCTTCCCAAAGATGATTGTACTTCATCCCATGCTCCCCAATAACTATGGGATGTGACTCCTCACACCCACCCCCTTACATGAGTTTAATGATTGGCTTTGGGAACACTCAACAACAATTAAAAGGTTATACACATATAATAATTTCAGGAATGTAGGTTAGTTTAATACCCATGACTAATTCCCCCTTAGACTCCCTCTCTCTTGTGGAATCATATCCCCCATCATTTTTGTCCCTCTCGTATCACAGACAATGATTACTATTTTTATTAATTATTTCAATGTTCATAACATACCATTCACCCCCCTACCATATTAAACTAATATGGGCTCTTTTCCCCAACGCATTGACTCACCATCCTAAATCTCATTTATATAGTTACATTATAAATTGTGGGAATTAAAATTGGGGATGTTACAGAAAAAACAAATTAAGAAACTACATAATTAAGTAGTTATTGAGTATCTCATCAAGTGGAAGAACCTACCAACAGAACATGCAACATGGGAAGATGAATTCTTCATACAAAAGCATTCACAAGTAATAAAGCATTAGGTGAAACAATTTTTTCAAGAGGTGGGGCATGTTAATACCTAGGTCTTGGGACATTACATTGCTATTGTTATGTTTTTGTTGCCATTATTGGTTGGTTGGGCCCTTTAATTTTAATTGTACCCCTTTGTCTCCTATATATACCATGGACACCTAGTTGTGAAAATTATCTTAACTTGTGCATTTGATATATTGTAAAAGGAGGTTGCCTCATATAACATGTTTATTATTCATTCACTATCTATCATGCTCAAAGCATGAGGTTACCTTTTTTTTTTGTATGTTTAGGAACTAATCTATTAAAATATAGTAAAAAACACAATGATTGTCCCTGAGAGTGGACAAAAATTAGGCCTTCCCTTTGTGGGAAACCAGACAAGGAGAGAATTGAGAATTATGTCTGCCCTTTATGGGAAACCAAGCTTACCAAAAAATACTTAAGTTTAATTGTTTGTGTGTTTTTGTCAAAAAACTAGTAAACCTTGCAAATGCTAAAAAAACCTGAAAGTAGTGCAAAGGCCTGAACATCAAGAAAATGGGTCATCCGTAGGAGTTTCTTCAATAACTGGGCAACCACCAAAGTAATTGTCATTGTCACTGGAAGAGCTAGAGTTGTCAAAAGTTGGGTTCTTGACTGGTAGGCATGCACTTTTGATGAAGGGAGCCTTCAATGAGATGAGCATGCCTAGAGCAGTCAGCAAGATTTTCGTTCTTGAAGCAGTTGCGTTTGATGAGTTTGCATTCCTAGAGAATTCATTTCAACTGTAATGTTGGGAGACTCTTGAGGCATCGAGGTGTTAGGGTGGGCCATAGAGGGAGGAGGATAGTTGCTAGGGGAGGGAGGAGAAGAGGGAGGGGGATGAGCCATGGGGGAGTGGGGTGAGTGAGTCGAGCTAGAGGGGCTTGGAACAAATATGCCTAGGAGGTTGAGGAGGGTGAGGGAAAGGATTTGTTTTCCCACCCAGTAGCTATGACGATGCCTGTAGGTGTGAAGGGATGCCAGGAGGGAGCCCGATACCTCATCTTCCCAGCCATCAAGCAGTTTCCGCAATGAGCCTAGAATTGAACGATCATACCCATCCTGGTTGGATAAGAGGGGCAAGGGAATAACTGTGGAGACTCGCCTACCATGACCACTTCACCCCAAGGTGGGGGTGGCACACCTACGAGGAGGCATGAGCGAGAAATTAAGAAATCTAGGTGCAAAGGAGAGCCACCAACTTATGCTGAGAGAAGAGGGGCATCATCTATGAAGAGATGAGAGCCAATTCACATAGGAGGCTAGGAGAGAATGTGAGGAGAGATAACGGGTGTCTGAGAGAAGAGCTCCAAGATGAGGGGGTGTCAAATCTAGCACCATTAGGGTTTCCAAGCTTTAGGAGCATGTGAGTTGAGGGAGTGTATAGAGTCTGCACAGGTGGGGAGTGGGAGCCATGGGTGGAGTAATGGAGTTGTGTCTAGGGGGAGGAGGATAGTTAAAGCACATGAGAGGGAGGTGAGGTGGCACATTCCCACACAATGCGGCATGTGCTGAGGGGAGTGGTGGAGGCCACCATGTGGACACCCACATCTGGGGTAGAGGAGTCCTTGAGTGCAATGTAGATACAAACTTGTCTGATGGAGTGGTTGGAGAGCTCCTCTATGGTAAGTTCATGGAGGTCAGTGTTGTCCTTGAAAATTTCATTGGCTATTATATTTTCCAAGGAGTTTGCCTTACATAGGACGTTGAGGAAGGAGATGGAGTCCCTGAAATCCAAGATTTGATAAAGATGATGAAGTATCTGGTCCAAGCACCAACTGGGAGAGAATTTTGATCTTTGAGACCCATTTTCAAGACGGATTGATAGGGAGATAATTAGTTGAGAGTCGCCTTCGATTAAAATAGAGATAAGAGATCTTTGTTTATCAATTTTGAGGCCATGGAGGAGACCCGAGAGTTCTATTGCATTGTTAGTGTCATGGCCAATGGTTATGTAATAAATATAGACAATTTCCTCCATGTTGTTTCTGAAGACACCTCCAAAACCTGCAGGACCAAGATTCCCTTTAGAGGAGACATCAAAGTTGAGCTTGAGGAAACCAATAGGTGGGGGACACCAGTGATCTAGAATGAGGGGGGCCTTCGTGTGGGAATCTGTAGAAGGAGGGGGGCCCACATGAATGGCAGGGTTGATGTCTCATCGCTAAAGAAGTAATGATTCATTTGGCTAGGCTTTGAAGTCAAGGTCAGAACAAGAATGGAGAAGGAATGTCTTTATCAATTGTTTTTTGCAGATGGTCCAGAGGGAGTCTTCAGATGAGGAATTGTCTTAGAATATGTGTCGGTTACACTCTTTCCAAATGTTCCATACAAGGAAGCCCGTGAGAAGTTGCTAGAGGCAATTGAGAATTGAGTTCTGGTAGAGACTGGCAGCCCAGTTTTTGAGAGTATGAGCTATGTTTCCATGGATTCAATTGGAATTTCTACAGAGCATCATTGCCTTATCCCATAATTTTCTGGAGAAAGAACAATTATCTAGAATATGGTCTATGGATTCCTCATTGTTTTTACAAAGAACTCATATTGAGGGTCCAGAGAATCTTGTTTTGAGGATGTTATCCCAGGTGAGGATGCACCTATGAAGTACCTGCCATAGAAAGATTGAGATCTTTGGAAAATTCCTTAGAGACCAAAGCTTGGCCCAACCTGGTTCTGGAGGATCTGGCATGGAAGGAATGAGAAGTTGATAGGCTTATTTTACAATGAAGTTTCCTCTTAGTCTATACCCCCATCTGAGCTTGTCATTTTCCTAATTGATTCTAATTTTCTTATTACTGATGTCTTGCGTGATTTGTGTTATGGTTTCTACCGATAGATGGAGAAGAGAGTTGTGGAGCAGTAACCAATTCCTAAAGTGCTACTTATCTATGGTGTGACAGTAGTCCTTAACCTTAGCATTTCCTTGTGGTGGAAGGCTATGTTGTCTTTCCAAGCTTGGAAGCTTCTTCCAAGAGTCTGACTAGAATTTTTCCAGGGCCCCATTTCTGATTTCCCAAAAACTGTGTTGTTTTATGAGGTGGCATTGTCGTTTTGTAGAGTTCCAAATGAGGGAGCCTTTAGTGGTAGGAGTGAAGCATATCATTTTGTGGGGGTCCTAGTTTGGGTCATATTTTCTGTTTCAGAGCTATGCCGAAGGAGTGGATCTGTTGGATATCCACCTTTGCCAGTTTTTTGCACTGAGAGCTTCATTTATTTTGATTAGGTCCCTAAGGCTAAGGCCACCCATATGTTTCAATAAGCAGATTATGTCCCATTTGACCAGAGCTCATTTGTGAGTGTTATTATCCCCACTCTAGAGAAAGGTGCGTTGTATTTTTCGGATGGATTTGAACACCCATTTGGGGACTGCTAGAACATAGAATAGATACAACGACATTGTTTGCAAAATATATTTTATGAGAACTAGGGGCCCTGCAATATTGGGAGTCTGAGAGTTCAAGAGGAGATCCTTTGAGTTAATTTTTCAATGAGCTCCTTCTAGTTGGAGTTCTTGATGACTGAGGCGATTACAGGAGTTCCCAGGTACTTGGAGGGGAGAGATGCGGAAGAAAAACCTAGGGTTCTAGAAATAAATCTTTGAGTATTGGGGGGCATGTTGAAGAAGAAGAGATATTTTTCCAAGTTGACAGTGGCTCCTGAGGCATCCAAGAAGGTGTTGAGCAGGATTTTGAGGGTGCGATCTTATTGAGTGGAGGGGTGGGATAGAAGTACATTATCATCCACAAAATTTTGGTGGGTTAAAGGGTGACTATTGTGGAGCTTCAATATTTTAAGAGAGCCATTTGTGGTGGTATTTTTTAACATTTGACTTAAGCCTTCATCCATGAGGATAAAGAGAAAAGGAGAGAGGGGATCTCCTTTTTAGATTCCATAGGAGGGGAGGAAGATGGGGTAGGGGGAGTCATTGACAAGAACCAAAAAGAAGGTGGAGGAGAGGAGGGAGAGGGTCCATCGAACCCAATCTTAACTAAATCCGAAGCCGAAGGCGAGGAGAGTCTTTTCAATGTACTCCTAGCTGAGGCAATCAAAGGCTTTGGAGAGGTCTAGTTTGAGGAGAATGCATGATGTATTGGTGGATTTTAGAGAGTGAATGACCTCATGGGAAAGAACGATTCCATCCAGGATATTCCTACCCTTAACATAGCCCTTTTTCTCAAGGGAGATAAGCAAGGGAGGTAGAGGTTTTAGCCTGTTGGCTATGAATTTAGTGATGATTTTGTAGATAACATTGAAAAGAGATATGGGTTGGTACTTACTTGTAACTACAACATTTTCCACTTTGGGGATCAAGGTGAGGAAGGTGGCATTGAGGGCAGGGAGGACCCACTGACAATTGCATGATTCTTCCATAATGTCTAGCACGTCCATCTTTAGCATATCACAACAGGCATGGAAGAATTTAATTGTGAAACCATCCAGTTTAGGGGTTGTATCTTATTTCATTTGCATGACAGCAGAGTCCACCTCTTGAAGAGTGATTAGGAACATTAGGGCGGCATTGTGTTGATCAATGACTATGTTGGGGATATGGGTAGTAGCACGTTGAATGGTGTTCCCCCTGGAGCGATTATCCTCTGTGAGTAGATCAGTGTAATAGGTGATCAATTCTGTTTCAATATCCTTGTGGTTTTCAAGCCTAGTTCTGTCTTGATTTTTAAGGAAATAGATTTTGTTGTGCATTCTGTGCTGGATGGTTGTGTGGTGGAAGAAAGAGGTATTGCATTCACCTTCTTTCATCCAAGATATTCTTGATTTTTGTTTTGAGAGAATTTCTTCTTCCTAACATCTTTCCTCTATTTGGGACTGAAGATATGTTTCTATATGTGGGAGTGATCGAACGACCTTCTAGGATGATCTGTTGTTGTAAGGTCTCCATGTATTCTTCCAGGGTGGTTTTGGCCATGAATATGTTCCCAAAGGTCATTTTATTCCACTCCTTCATATGTTGCTTTTGAATTTTGAATTTTTGTTGAAATCTATACATTTTGGTGTAGCCAAGGGGGTGGGTGGTCGACCACCAATGTTGGATCATAGGTTTGAACTTTGGGTTGGATAACCAAAATTTTTCAAACCTGAAGGGGTGGTAGAGGTCCTTGTATTTTTGGTGCCAATGATGGAAAATGGCTCAATGGTCTGAGCCCGACGATGGGAGAATGGAGGAGGAAAACTCATCATTGACTGTTGCAATGTCTTCAAAGACTAGAAATATGTTGAGGCATGAGGCGATATGGTAGATGATGCCATGTCAGTTATTCCAGGTGTAAATTCCATTGGTGAGTTCCAGATCCACTATTTCATTGTTCTCAATGAATTTTTTGAAGCTAGTGTCCTCCTGCCTGAGAGTGCGACACCCTCCTTTTTTTTCCCAAAGGTTGGTGATGAGGTTGAAGTCACCACTGAGGATCCAATTCTATCTAGGTTGATCTTTCTTATACCAATCCAAAAAGTTTAGAAGATTGATTTTTTGATTAACAGATTGAGGACCATAAACATTAGTGATGAAGCCATGCATGTCCGTGCCAATGAGGTGGTAGGAAGTTGAGATGGAGTTTATGGTGGTGTTGAATTAATTAAGGGTGATAGTTGAAGGATTCCAATCTATTGCAAGTCCTCCTGAGGCCCTAGACACATCCAATGCTCTGGAGTTGCTATTTTTCCAGAGACGAGAAATAAGGGTCTAGAGATTTTCTCTAGTGCACTAAGCAAATAAAGTCTGATAGGGCTTTGGTGATGTGCATGTAGATGCAAATCCCGGCATAGGATGTGTACGCAAATCCTGGCATAGGATGTGTACTTGTTGGTTTTAGTTTTCTTTGCTATTTTGATGAAGTTTCCTAGAGTGTTACCGATGTCTTTGAGGGTTTGATCATCCCAGTAGTATTGAGGTAGCGAATAGATCCCGATCCAAATGGGCACCCAGGTGAAGTCTTCTTTGTTGGGATTGAAGCATTATGTCCAGTTCTAAAGGTATAAGCCTTCTGAATTGAAGAAATAGGGCCCCCATTATAGAATTATGTCCCTATCATCAAGCCACGTGAAGATGATAGTGAAGAATCCTTTTGAGCCCAATTGGATGTCAAAATGAGCTTTGGGTTTCCATTTCATTGTGATCCAGTTTAGAAGTGTTTGTTTCGTCGGCCAAATTCCTATGAGTGCACAAGTTCTTATGTATTCAATTCTAGCATCGATGTGAGTTGGTGGAGGCTCAATCCTTGGTCGTTTCTCTGATTTGGGAATGCATGTTTTGGTTTTGGTGGCTTCCGGAGTAGAATGGGTCATGGACGGCTCTGCAAGTGTCGAATGTTCAACCGTCTTTGGATCGAGATGACCTTATTACATGGGTTCTTGGGTATGGAGATTATTTGTTGTGTGGTCCAGAGTTTTTATGGAGGCATCATTTAGGGATTCTTTGTAGGAAAGGGATGAGCCCTCGGCTCCTCCCTTGGGGGAGGCCATGGAGGTATGAAACTAGAGGCCCGCGATGAAGGAGACTTGGTCGAAGGTGAGGGAGAGAAAGGGAAGGAACATATTTAGGGTTTCAGGCATCAACGAGAGATGTGGAGCCTTCGATCGATCATCTCTTGGTGCATTGATCATATAAAAATAATTATATAAAGCATGGAGTTACCTATTCTTTCAATTTTTATGCTATTTTGGGTATTTGGTCCATAACAATGTCCCAACAAAATGACTCTAAAACATGTTTGGTGAGTATCTAGAATCATTAAAGAAACATACAGAAGAGAGAAAAGTTAAATTTTAGATAGACATGAAGGTTATGCTTGATAATAAATCATCATCCTTTGAAGATAGCATTCAAAAGAAAATATGTTACGATTTTAAATTTTTTGAGAAAAGAATATATATATATATATATACAATAAATGGAAAGTAGATACAAGTATTAAAATGACAAAATGAGGGTGGAGTGCATGAAAATTTTAGAAATCACATAATGACATAAAAATTTTAAGAGCTTCAAAATAATATATACAATAATTTGGCTATTTATAGTATAGAAAACAAGTTAGATATCAAACCCATCAAAGAGGAAATGAATAAATTGATGGAGTTAGAACATGAGTGCAATAAAGGAGCCTTAAACCTTATAATTTTTGGCTTAAAAGAAGGAGGAGGAGAAGACACTTTGGACCTAGTCAAGTGAGAGAAGCAAACTAAGTTACAAATTGAAGCAACTTGCATCATACATGCAAAAATGATAGGTAAAATACTGAGAATACAAAAATATTTTTTTCAAGTTAAGGTGAAATGTAGCAAGGATAAATATAACATACTAAGTAAAACTTATAACCTCAAAGGGTCGATTATTTATAAATAAAAAACCCATTATAGAAGACCAAGTTGTACTAAGGAAAGAAGTTCAAAAGGCAAAAGATGTTAGGAAAGAAGGGAAATGTATCTCAAAGTCTTGTAAATGTATCTCAATATTAAGTCTTCTTAGGAAAGAAGACTTAGGAAAGAAGGGAAATTGCCACGGCTTAATAATTTGCAATGGTATAAGGAAGTGGCCTTCTTCAAACCAAATTCCTTGCATCCAAGGGGTGGATAATAACATAGTTAAGTGTGCCATTTCATCAATCTCCTTAATCAATCAAATTAAAATATATATTATCGATAATTATGAGCCTAATTTGCACCATAGACCCTTATTAACTCTAAATATTAACTTACCTAATAAGTTTAATGACCATGATATGAATAACATGTTGAAAAAAGGATGAGTAGAGGTTGGAAAGATTTTTAAAAATAATTTTAAAGAAGTTTAGTTCTGATACTAATAAAAAACAAGTTTCTCTTTAACATGTTTGTTATCCTAGTGATGAAATATAGTAGTGTAGTTTGGGGTTGTAGCACTTCTACAAAGACTGAGGAAAAATTGTTCACATCCATAAGCATTTTATAATAAAAAATCTTAGAATAATCGGCAATACACCCTACACTATCCTTATTTAGAAGTTGGTCTCCCACTCATGAAAAGTAAGGCCATGATAAGGTACTTACTGTACAAGTTGGCTAACATGAAGAGAGAGAGTTCCTATCTTGGCTTCAAACATTAGTAAAAGTCACTCAAGGCTAAAGAAATGATGGAATAGAGATGCTACTTCTTGGCTTTGTTATTGGGGGGTAGTAGAAGACAATGCCCTTCAAAATATCAACACCATTGATAGTATTAATGTAACTAAGTTTAAAGAAAAATTATGGTGCTATAAGGAAATTGAGAATAAGAAAAAAGTAGCTTACTACAAAGAGACCGTTAAATCTAAGTAAGAAGATCAAAATTATTTCTTTATTGTTGTTAGAATAAAAAAGAAAATAAATAAAGAAAAAATAAGAACAAACTCCCATGAGCTTCATAATGAAACAAGGTTGCGTGGTAGCGCAGTCCCTGCCAACAAGGTTTGAAAGCAAATTGTGGAAAATGGGGTTGAATTGTAAATAAACGAAGTGTTCAGTGCAAAATGTATATCATGGAAATGTTGTGTGCAAAATGTATATCACGAAAGATGGCGAAAAAGTAAATGAGGGTTGGCAGGCACATCACCATCTATTTTTTGAAAGTATATAGCAAACCTTTTTTTTTTGAAAGTATATAACAAAGTAAAAAATTTGTTTACAGTGCAAGAATAAATTTGGACATTTAAATGCATTTTCCATATGGATTGGTGAAAGATAAAAATATATGATGACATAAAATTAATAGGAGATAAGAAATATAAAAAATTTAAATGCATTTGTGAACATGGGATATAAATAAATGATGGTTGCATTGTTGAGCACCATTTATTTTGAAATATATAAAAAAAAGAAGTTTGTAACATATAAAAGAGTAAATGTGTTTGCCATACAAACTGGTGAAGGATAAGAACACAAGTCTGTAACATATTAAAAATTAAATGCATTTGTCATATAGAGTGCTGAAAGATAAGAATAGAGTTTGTAACATGCATTTTTAAATGCATTTTTATTTGAAATCTGTCAAAAAATAAAAGTTTGTTACATACTGCTGGAAATTTTGAAATATGCAAAAAAATTAAAGTTCGTTACATATAAATCGTAATTTCAATGCGTTTGTCATGTAGACTGGGATTCGGGCTCCTGCAGACCATTAGAGAAATATGTACAAGAAACAGGACTGTGGAAAGAAGATAGAGTGCAATAGGTGCAAAAGAAAATAAATGGAAAGGTATAAGTGTTTGCCTATACATATGTATTTAAGAAACTGGAATAACTGGGTTGATAAACAAAGAAGGATGCGATGAGTAAACTTATAGTGAGGGTACATATGATCCCTTTGGCTATTTACTTGCGGCTGTCGTTTCATTGATGTTGACGACGACTGCGGTTTCAAGGATGTCCTCCACGGATATTGGAATGCTGGCAACTGCATGTTGCCTTTTGTCGACGGTCTGTTTCAATTGCCTTTCGAGCCATTCTTCAATGTAGCCTCTCATTGGGGAGACATTGATCTCATTCCAGATTTTTATGTTGAAAAGATCGTTTTCTAATTCCTGGAAGTCGATAGAAAGATTAGAGAGAGCCCGATGAATTTCCTCATTCTGTATTGCATATTTGACTAGCCAGCCGTGGACGTGAGCTTGATCATATTGAAGGATGTTGTAAAATGTTTGCAGAGAGAAGGTCTTAAACATAGAAACCTATTTATCGAACTCTTGCTTGGTTAAGGGAAAGGAGTTTATGATTAAGTGGGGGTCTTGGAAGTCATAGGTTTTCCCGGCTAAGTCTATATTTGACAACTTTGTGAATAATATATCTTTCTTCAATATGGCTTGTTCACATGACTGAACAATGAGATGCATGTTCTTTACTTTTTCTTTCCAACATGCATTCAATTGGCCGATGCAGTTTTTGGATGGAAGATCTTATTATCTTCTTTTTGTTTATGTCATATTGTTGACAATATTGCCAAAAGGGATGACCGTTTTTAAAAAGAAATTTTCGTCATCTTTTAATTCGACCTGCAAAAGCTCGAGCAAGCTATGTGCCCTGGTTCCAAGGGAAGTGATGGTTTGTGATATTTTCCATGCCCCGGTAACCAATTCCACTCTTTTTTTGATATTGTTCTTCGCATATCCTTTACATGATGCGAGCAGGGTGGAGGATTATTTTACATTGGGTGCAGGGGTGCTAGGCATGGCTATTGCCAAAGGATCGACAATAAATGACATAGGAATGAAAGCATCTTCCAATTCCTTGATTTGGTCCTTTAGTCTAGAATTCTCGATCTCGATGCCTCCAATGGAATCATGAAGTGTTTCTCTGGTCGCGATGTGAAGCTGACAGATTTGGGACGACCACATGTTGGCAACGTCAACCTCTGAACGAGATTTTCGTTTCTTATTTTTAACATTTTTTTTTTCTAAATTATCAATTTTTGTTTCGGATATAAAAAACAACTCTCTGAAACATGAAGGATTCATCTTCGTCAAAATTTTCGGTAACGGATATGTCCATTGGATGGTGTCTCCAGGATGATCAAGGAAGCAGATCATGGTATCTAGATCAGTGTCAAGCTCCATGTTCTCACTCTGAATTTCTGGCTCTTCCGCCTGCCCCAAATTTTTTGTTTCTCTTCTTCTCTACTGGAAGCTTGTGAGAACTATCAATTTTAGAGTGAGGAGGTTCATTACCTCCTCCTCCATTTGAAGAAATTTGGGTTTCTTTGTTGCTATGATGGGTCGTTGGAGCGATGCTCCGAGATGTAGTACTTTTTGGAGTGGTATTTGCGGATTAAACACTCTTGTCATTGTGTCCTTTCCCCTGTTGCATGTACAATTTAGTGCAACTTTGCATTGTCTATACCTCGTCAGCATCAGAGGCAGGACTATCTGTATCTCTATTTTTGGCCAGGTATTTATTTACAAAACAATCCTCGAGGCCAAGTGTTTGTAAATGTTGTCTAAAAATATCATAGGGGTCGAATCCTCTTATGTCTTTATCATATCTCAAGTTGGAGATGCTAGAATGTGCTGCGAAATCGTCAATTGTGTTGACGTTTTTCAACATGAACTCCCCTATTTTCCAAGGCAAAGGAATGAACTGTTTTTTTTTCTTCCTTTCGAACAGATGGAACCAGTAGTTGTATTGACGTGTTACTTCTGCAACAAACATTATGTTTGTAATGTGACATGGAAGGAGAGCAGGTTGTTCCATAGAGCCAAAAATTCTTATGACAATGTAATTATCCAAATGTTCGAGTGTCCCCTTCTTGTCCAAAAAACTAGTTGCTTGTTCAGATATGCGGGGAACATCTTCTCCTAACAACAAAACTTTGAAAACAAACAGGAAGCCATTAAAAACCTCATAAAAACAGTGTGAATCCTTGTGCTTCCACAAGGCCTGGTACTAGAATGTTATTGGGTGGAATTCGCAGTTGACATTCTTGGATAGAGACAGTTGTGGAAACCGACAGGAATGTGATATTGCAAAAACTAAATAGGATGACATATAAAATTTCTTTTCCCTTTTGTAGCTTGACAATTGGGAAGAGATTTCATGGGAAATTAACCTACCCCAATAAAAAATGGCTTGTTCATTGACTGTGAAATACAAAATATAAAGATCCATGTGGGAAACAGTAGGTGTGGACTCCTGTCCCATTATTCTTGTAAACAGCCAAGCAATTTCGTGAAATGGATTTCTAAATGAACTAACCTACATGCTTGTAATATCTTCAAGAATTAGATTCGGGTTTTCCAGAAAAAAGGGGCACGAGGTCCAATCCATTATTATGCTTTGCTAGGAACTGTTTTCAATCTTCTCCTCTGAACGTAAATGTTGGCTCCGACAATTTCAACATCTGGCGGAAGACCTGAGCTGACAAGAAACAAAAGAGCGGTCCTGCAGTGGAATAATTCTTTTCTCTGCAATAAATTTATCGGCACACCAAGAGACATGTTCCTTACAGTCAAAAACCTCAGGGACACAACCTACATGAGAAATCCTGAAGGTCCAAATTACTTGGTTCTCTACGACAGAGGTTGAGTGATAAGAAAATGCCCTGGACCAGTGGAAGTTCTGGTCCTCACGCTCGAAGATGTTCACTGTATCTCCACAGAACTATTGTTGAGTTGATTCCATAGGTTTATGAGAAGGTTGTTTTGTTGTAGATGATGGTTTAAATGAATAGTTAGAGACGATAATGTAACTTTTCAGTAAATCTTGGTTAAATTCTTATGAATGGGAAAGCTCCTTAAGCCTTTCGTCGATTAATGACAATCTGTAATGGTGGTGCATGATGAGTTGTTATTTATTTCATATAGAAATGCGAAGGTGGCGGGTACGACGAAGAGCAATTAAGGAATGGAGGTTTTGTGAACGTGCGAAGGCCACGCCGTGTGAACGGGATTTCATGATTTTGAAATGAACACTCGGAAGGGATAATATTATCCCCCCACAAATTTTGGTTTAATGCGCATCAATACAAGATGTCCTCGAGCCTTTCGCCTATCAATGACAATCTATACAGTTTCTGCATGATGACCTATTAGAATTAAATGCCAGTAATTCCATATTTAGAAACAAGATATATATATATATATATATATATATATATATATA
>ML808123.1:140483-164596 GCA_009831015.1 Picea engelmannii | reverse complement strand
GAAATAATACCTCTGAATCATGAATATAATTAGGATCCACAACCTGCAAATAATTTAGTTGCACAACCTAATTTGCATAAGAGGATAGCTAAGCTACATGGAGTTGGACTAAATAAAACATAGCAAGAGGTATTCTTCCTTATCATAACTCTGGTTATTAATTGGTAAATAAATTGTTGTAATCTATTGCAAATGTTAGATGAATTATGATATTAGTCTAACATGAAATAGTAATTGTTTTTAAATTTTGATTTTGGATGAGATTTGATTTTTAAATACTTGGAACAAATGAATTCACTAGTGGGTTGGATGAATTTTGAAGCTATTCAATGTGGATAGGGTTCACCATAGTCATTTATTATAGTAGAAAAGTTGAGTCGAGCTGCAATCTAAAGCCCATTTAAGTTGTTGAATCACTAGTTTGTCCTATAAATTGTTGGTTTGTCTTGCAGTAAACCCATAGACAGAGAAACATCGTAGCTTGAGAAATATTTTGTAGTTGTAGTCGAGCAAGAGAAGTTGTTGGTGTTTTTTTTTTTTTTTAATTTTGAAGGTTATTATTTGCAGTTGAACTAAACCTTGTCACTGGACACCACTAAAGAGGACATCGATGACATTCTTATAGGGCTAAGATGAGGATAGAACAATCTGATTAGTCCATGAATATGATATTTTTAGTTCGTGGGTGTTGTGTGTCTATGGATGAACACAATAGAGATCGAGGGGTCGATATGATTCTAGAGGACACTCTCCTACTCATTTCGATTGGTATGGGTATGCTATATGAAATCAATCAATGTAACACTCACCCTTGGAGTATGTGCCACTTAATTGTCATGATTTAGAAGGATCTCATAACATTGTTGTGTCTCTTAATGAAAATATTATTTGATTTTGGTTCCAAGAGTTGTTAATGTAGTAGAATGGCCTCTATTTCCTCATTTCAATCCTTCGGACCTAACTGCTACTTAATCTTAACTGGTTTAACGTGTAGGGAAAGGTCTGGAAGCACATATGACGGAGGAAAAATATATCTCCCAGAAGGATGCTTTTTCCTTGGTTAAATGATTTCTCTAGATCTACATCCAAAGGTGAAATTATTGATGCTTAGCGAGATTGTATTAGAATTGACATGAAGTTTTTGATCTAACTTGGTGATGTGCATCCTCAAACTCAACCCACTTCTTCAGCCGCAACCTTTAAAAATATTAATATACCTACCACTCAGACCAATGTGGATCCCAATGAAGGGGATTTCAATTTTATTTTAGAAAGTAACAAGGAGTATGCAAAGGGATGCCAGAATCTAGAGAATTGTGGGGTGATCATATTGTATTTCCTTTGCCACATGCCAGATGAGGAAACTTTCAATAAATGGTGTTTGTTGAATTGGGAAGCGATAAGAGTTTCTTTGAATTCATATTGGGGATTGGGTTATAAGTATGTTTGTCTCAATTTCAACAATGAATCAATAGCTTGACAAATTATGTAATATGGTACATGGAATAGTATGGGATCTCTAGCTTATGTGCAATCCTAGAGAGATGATTTTAACCTCTAGGATCACGGTTAAGCCAAATATCCACTTTTGCTTTATTTTTCTGCACTTCCTACTAATTTGAGGCCTTTTGTAGATTTGTTTGATAACAAGTGTGGCAAGGTTTTGATCCCAAATATAAAATTTAACTCTTTTCAACCTAATGCGATATTCTGTGTAGGGGTTGATTTTGATCCAGGGGATCAGAATATGCTCAAAAATCAAAGTGATCAGAATTGCTTGAAAATGGACTCATGTGTAGGCCTAATCCTCACAATCCCAACACAACTTGAATGGGTTCAAATAGATGTCGTATGCGAGAGATATCACATTCTATCTAGTTTGCCAAATAGGAAATTGTTTTGATGACTATATAGTCTGTACATTCCGTATTGTTGACCAGGAGATGTAGTCCAAGAGAGGGGTGAAATTCTTTATCATTTTGTTGCGTTAATGTGTTTAATTTGATGTTTGTTATGTCTTTTTATGGTTCTTATGACTAAGTAAAAACTCATTAAGTTTTATGTGTTTGTAACTTGATCCTATTACCCAAGCACATACAAATTTCACTTGCATTTTTAAAGAGACTTAAGCCTTTTCTTTTTCAGATCAAGTTGGTATCAGAGCATAGGTTTTTGAAAGTTTGATTGTTTTCAAGTGTTTTTTTTTTTATGCTTACAAGGTTGAAGCTCACAAGAGGAGAAGGTCAACTTGTAGAGCCAAGTTCTCAACTTTCAAGAAGGAGAACTACACAATCATCTCAAGTTTCAAGGAGATATTCACCAAGTATGGCTCATGAGGAGAGTCATGAAACTCTTAGTTCAGAGGATGAAACTTTCATAAAATATTTCTATGATATGACATAAATAGTGAAAGTTTTATTTGAAGAAAGAAATGGAAGGTTGCAAGGTGAAAGCTCAAATCCTCCAAAGGGAAATGAAGATAGTGGTGATAAAACTCCAAAAGGAAATGGAGGGAATGGTGATACTCCACATCCTTCACCTCCATATTCCACCTCTTCTACCATTTCACAACCACCTCTAAATTCTCCAAAGGAACATGTTAAAATTCCTCTACAAACTCCTTTTCTTAAGCTTGATATTATGTTTGAATTGCCTATGTACAATGGAGAGGTAAATGCTGAGAAATTGGATAATTGGATTTTTCATATTGAAGTGTATTGTATGATGCAAAGAATCAAAGATGATAAAAATAAGATTCAACTTGCTTCTCTTATATTGGAAAGTGAAACACTCATTTGGTGGGAAGCCAAAACTCAAGAGGACATGAAGAAACATGGTAAAGTTTTATCCTCTTGGAATGATTTTATTGTTGCACTTAAAAAACAATTTTACCATTAGCATACATGCAGAAAGATATTATGGATTGGAAAAACTTTAGACAAGATAAAGGACAAAGTGTGCAAAGCTACACTAAAAAATTTAGAAGAAGAGCTTTGATTTTGGGTATAGATTTATCTTCTCAAGAAACTTTACTCAAATACATTGGAGGATTTCATAGCTACTTGAGGCACACAATACTTATGTTTAAACCTACAATTCTAGATGAATTTTGTGTACAGGAAACTCATTTGGAAGCAAGAGGGAGGAATGAACCTCAAGAGGGAAGCAAGAAACCTTTTGTTCTTGGAGACAAAGGAAAGAAGAAGTTCAAGGGAAATGGAAGAAATAATGCTTCAGTCATGAAAGAGGGATAAAAACTCACATGTAAACATTGTTCAAAACATGGCCATGATGAAGACCATCGTTGGAAACTTCATCCTGAAAAGAGACCCAAAAAGTTCAATAACAAAGGAAAACCAAAGACTGTTGCAACTACACAACATGATTTAGGTCCTGATTCGGAAGATGAAACAAAAATTACAGCCATGGGTTTTCAAGGTAAGGATTCTATTGCAAGTACTAGTTCTTCAATTAGTAGTAGCGTTAATGAAACTGAACATGAAAAGGAAAGAATAAAGGTTTTCCAAATAGGTTTATTTCAAAGAATACCAAGATATATACTCTTTTTTATAGCGGATCTCAAGAAAACCTCATATCTGAAGACACTGTCAAGAAATTAAAATTGGAAACTACTCCACATCCTAAACCATAACCTCTAGGATGTATATGTGACAATGCTAATTTGCATGTGACAAGAAGGTGTAAACTTAGATTTTCCATCACTACAAATTTTATAGATGAGGTAGAGCTTGAGGTTATTCCATTGGATATTTGTGGTATTGTGTTGGGAAGCCCATATTTGTATGATAGGAGATCCATATTTCATCATCATGAGAACAAGTATCATTTGTTTAAAAATGGAGTTGAGTACATTGTTAGAGCACATAAAAAGAAGTTGAATTTGTCACTTTTAAATTCTGGACAAATGAAGAGATTAGTCAATGCTAGTAAGAATTTTGTCCTCTTGATGATCAAACCCAAAGACAATGTTGAAAAATAATCTTTTCAAGGTTGTGATGCAAAGTTGAAATATGATTTATATGAGGTTTATAACCAATATGATGAGATGTTTCAGGAACCAAAAGGATTGCCTCCAAAAAGGGGTATCCAACATGAGATACAATTGAAACAAGTTTTTCCTCTTCCAAACATTGGTATGTATAGGATGTCAATCATGGAGAATGCTGAAATAAATAAAAAATCCAAGAGTTGCTTGAAAAAAGGGTCATAATTCCAAGCACATCGCCATGTGGGTCACCAATTGTTTTAGTGCCAAAGAAAGATGGCACATGGCACATGTGTGTAGATTTCAGATCCTTGAACAATATTATGGTAAATAATCATTATCCTCTTCCTAGAATTGATGATTTGCTTGATAAATTGAAAAATTCTAAGTATTTTACTAAGTTGGATTTGAGAAGTGGATATCATCAGATTAGGATTGTTGAAGGAGACACTTGGAAGACAACTTTCAAAACAAATCAAGGTTTGTTTGAGTGGATCGTAATGCCATTTGGGCTTTGTAATGCTCCTGCTACATTAATGAGAGTCACAAATGATGTTTTAAGGCCTTTTCTTGATGATTGTGTGATTGTCTACTTGGATGAAATTTTGATATTTAGAAAATCTCGTGAAGAGCATGTTATGCATGTAAATCAAGTTTTGGATGTATTAAAGAAAGAAAATTTGTTTTTGAAGATGTCTAAATGTGAGTTTGGAAAGACCTCACTTGTTTACTTGGGACATATTGTTGGAGGAGGAGAACTGAAAATTGATCCTTCCAAGGTCAGAGTGATTTTGGATTGTCCCAAGCCCAACAATGTGACAGAGGTAAGAAGCATTTTGGGAGCACCCCACTATTGGAGAAAGTTTATTGCTAACTTCTCTTGAATTGCAGCTCCATTACATGCAATGACAAGCATCAAGCAAGTTTTCCAATGGGGAGGAAAGAAAAAAAAATATTTTGATGCATTGAAGGAGAAGATTAGTTCAGCTCCAGTTCTTACACTTCTTAATTTGAGATAACCATTTGAGATCCAAACAGATGCAAGAAATTATGCAATGGGAGCAGTCTTGTTGCAACATGGTAAGCCCATTTGTTTTCATTCTGAAACTTTTAATGGTGTTGTGATTAATATCCTACTTATGATAAGGAGTTGTATGCATTGGTACAAAGTGTGAAAAAATGGAAACATTATTTTTTGGGAAAAGAAACTATCATTCACACAGATCATCAACCATTGCAATACTTACAATAACAAACAAAGCTACAGGAAGCAAGGCACTTTAGATGGATGGATTTTGTACAACAATTACACTTGGTTATAAGGTATAAGAAATGCATTCATAACAAATTTGTTGATATTATTTCTAGGCCTATTGTTAGTGCTTCAATTATTCTTAAGCATAATTCTACCATGCATGAGAGCTATGTTGAACAATATGCTTTAGATGCTGATTTTAAAGAGGTTTATGAAACTTTGTGTCATTCTAACCAAGTTGAGGAATTGGATTACCATGTGCATGATAATATTTTGTATCATCTTGGAAAGCTATGTATTCCACAGGATGAAAGAGTCAACATCATAAGGGAAGCACATTCTTCTCCTATTGCTAGCCACTTTGGTGTAGGCAAGACGATGGCCAATTTGCAAAGGTATTTCTATTGGCCTAAAATGAATGAAAGTGTTTCAAGATATGTAAGAGGGTGTTATTTATGTGCTCCAATCAAGCCTAACAATAGAAAGTTGGGTTTGTATACTACACTTCTGGTTCCTTCTTGTCCTTGGGAAATCATTTCCATGGACTTTGTACGAGGTCTACCTATGAGTAAAAAGAATCTTGATTATCTTTATGTTGTGGTCGACTGTTTCAGAAAAATGTGTATTTTGATGCCTTGTAAGAAGCAAGATACAATTGAATAAATGACACAAATGTTCTTTCAACATGTTTGGGTACATTTTGGGTTGCCCAAATCCATTATTTCTGATCGATATTCTTGATTTATTGGGAAATTTTGGTCAATTTTATGGGAACTCATGGACACCAAGATGAAAAAGAGCACAACATTTCATCCACAAACTAATGGTCAAACAAAAGTGGTGAATAGAAAAGTAGTACATCTTATTCGTGGTTATTTCAACAAGCATCCTAAGCTTTGGGATGAGAACCTACACTACATTCAACATGCTTACAATCGGGATAAACACTCTTCGACTCAAACATCTCCATTTGAGGCATGTTTTGGTTATTTACCAAAATATCCTTTAAATTTTATCTTTGGGAAAGATATTTCTATTGATGGTCAATATGACATTGATAGAGAAAAGGAGTTCATTGAACAAATTCAGTTGGTGCATCAAATGGTACAAGAGAAGTTGGAAAATATCCAAGCCAAGTACAAGACAAGACATAACAAGCATTGTGTTGATCATAGTTTCCAAGTTGGAGATGAAGTTTGGTGTTATGAACCAAATATCAAGATAGCATAGAAAAACCTCAGAATAAGTACTCAACGCCTTGAAAAAGAGAGAATTTTAGATAATAAGCCTCTTCGAGGGGGCCACCTCCTTATACACCACCTCCTTGACTTACCATGCCTTTCCATGCCATGTCTTTCCATGCCTTTCCTTACCCTTTCATGTCTTTCCTTCACTTTCCTTGCCTTACCTTTCCTTATCATGCCATGTCATTCCTTTCCTTTCCTTCACTTTCCATTCCATTTCATGTCATGCCTTGCCTTTGTTGATACTGAGAGGGGGTGAATCAATATCAAGTACAATTTTAAAACTTTTCAACTTATTCGTAAACCATTCAATCATATCCAATGAGAAATGAGCAATAGTATAGTAGTTACACCAGTACACCATAATACACCATGCACAATATATGAGAAATAATCAATAGTTATTGTTCAAGGGAAGTAATGACTTCCAAAGGTAGCTACAACTTCCAAATATAAATGGAGGGATAAACTTCCAAGAAGAATATACAATCCTCCAATATCAAGAGAGGGTTGACATATCCATCCTTTCCCCTTCCTTCCACCGAATAATATATGAGAGATAATAAAAATTTACATTAAATCATCACCATCAACCAACCATCACATAGAACCTGATAATGCTTCCTGAGACTTCTTCAACTTCTGAAATTCTTCAATTCTTGGAATAATTTGATCCTGTAGATAATAGTACTCAATGTATTCTCTAAAACTACTCCAATTTTCACTCATTGAATCCTTCCCAAAAAGAATTTATAGAGAGAATGGTAGACCTTAGTAAATTCTGGTTTATTCAGGACAGAAAACTTGTACAAAATGCCCCCTGCTCAATTTTTAACATCCGATTCTGAAACTCGCACACACAAAACTACTGCCCGTAATATTTCCAATGAAATTATTCTCACTTAATTTTAATTCTATATGAATAATTTATGATTGTTTTACCCGGAACACATGTTTATGACTAGCTTCAGGACTAGTCAGAAACCCTATCTTCCACAACGTGTATCTCCAAATATGTAGAGAATAAAGAGATGCATTTTTTACCATAGGTACCTAGATATATCTTGTCAATACCATATCAATTTCACCATATGAATCATTCTATAAAAAAAATTATAGCAAAAATGGTAAGATGACCTGTAAATAATATACCTTAGAACACATCACCAAAAGACTTCATCCTCCCTTGAAATCCGACCTTATTTACTTCAGATTTCCTCTGAAATTCGACTTGTGTGTGTAAAATGAATGTATAATGATATGTATTTATACCCTTTATGTCACTTCCTTTTAACATTAGGGCTGAACTGACACTTTCTTATTTTGTAATTATTTTCTTTAATTATCTTTAGGGTCGACTTGTACTTCTTTCTTCAATTCATTTTGTCATCTTCAAAAATTCATTTCTCCTCAACCATGAGGATCCACATGGTGTGCCACCTACCACCGGAAACAACATAATGTATACTATCCATCCATGGGTGTTGTGTCTGCATGTGCACTCTCCTTCATGTCCAAATACCTTCATCAATCTTGCGGTCCAAAACCAATGACTAGGGTTGACATCAATGACAACAACCAATCTTCCAACAATCTCCCCCTTTGTAATTGATGGAAAAAATCATGCTCCCCCCATCATCATGATCTCAATTTCTCTCCCCCTTTGACATCAATGGCAAAGGGTAGGACTTCTCCCCCTAAGTTTAATGGAAAAAGGTAACTCTCTTCTTTGGGGTTGCTCCCCCTGAACATATAGCACTTAATAACACTTCATTTTTATGGTCTATTTCTTACTTGGATATTTTTCGTGAATTTATGAAGTATATGTTACTTGGTCTTCTTGTTGCAGTTGCAACCAATCTTCATAAACCTTCTTCTTTGATTTTTCATATTTGTGAGTCAAACGTGAAAGTATATCCTTGATCACACATTTTACTAACATTGAGTAGATTATGCTTCAAGTCTTCAACCAATAGGACATTCTTTTCTTTTACATTTTTTCTTCCAAGCTCTACTACACCTTTTCCAATTATTTTGGCAGATGAGTCATCCCCAAATGCAACATTTCCACCCTTTCTTTTCAATTTGATGAATTTGTCTTGTTGCCCAGTCATGCGTGAAGAACATCCACTTTCTATGCACCATTCATCTTCTTCTTTACATTCTTCAGTAGTCAATACTATTCGACAATCTTCATTGTTTGGAATATATTTCCTTCTCCATATTGTGGTTGGCATGGGGACATATTCATTCATATATCTACAATCTTGTGCTTTGTGACCAAGATAATTACATTTGTAGCATACAATATTTTTGTCCATCAATGGGGAAAATGAATTATAACTTTTGTTGACAAATCTACGATTATTTCCATATCTTCTATTTACACAATTCATGTTTCTTTCATAGTTGTTCCTTTCATTGATTATGAAATTAATTGACTTATGTCCAAAAGTTTTGCAAGTATAACAATGACCAAGAAAGAAATTTTGATACCTCGGAGTAAGTGACCTTCTTTGTGATGTAGTCCATCTGGGTTCATGATCTACTCTTATGTAGTTTCCTTCATACTAATTGAAGCTTATTTGATTCCTGAAGGTAGGAGGTCTTCTTGGATATTCATCTCCTTTGTAATCATTCCTTATTTATGGTATCCTGGTCCACTTCTGATCAACTGTCTGTGTAGCTCTTTCTTCAACCTTCTTGTTAGTATTTTCATCTTCTTTGTATGAAGTTTCACCCATGGATCTAAGATGTGTTAAGTCTTTTGGCACTTGAGATTTTCTTAAGCTATTCCTCAATGAGACAACTTCTTGTTCAAGTTTCTCACAATATTCTTCTTTCTTCATCATTTGGACATTATTTACTCCTCTTATTCTTCTTTCTTCTTCGAGTAGAGTTTTCAAGGAAATGGTTTCTTCTCTTAGTTTCTCAAAGTCTTCTAATTGTTTCTTCAATCTTACAACTGTATTTTCACAACTACCCAATTCACTTCTTAGTTTTCTATGTGTGTCTTTGAGCTTGTTATTTTCAATCTCAACATGCTTCAATTTTTTAAAATTCTCATCTTCTTGTTGAATCATTTCTGCTTCATGATTTTCTTCTTCTTCATTGGAATTTTATTCTTCAGTGTCATATCTTTCAATCCTTTGATTAGGACATTCAAATTCAACATGTCCTACTCCTTCACAATTAAAGAAAAAGAACTGACCTCTGTTTGCTTCTTTGAAATCTGAGATGTTGTAATTTTCTTCTTCTTCTTCTTCTTCTTCCCTTGCATAAAAGGTCTTGTAGCTTGTCCCAAATCTCTTTTTATGATGCACATGATCCCACCTTGGATTTCACTGAATCTGTCAATCCATCCAGGATGGTATCTATTGCCAATTTGTTGTTCCTTTTTTCTTCCTTCTGAGCTTTAGTCTTTGGTTTCTTCAAAGCATTGTATCCTTAAGCAACTCAGAACCAAACATCTACCCCAAGAGCTTTCGAGTAAGTTTCCATTCTATTACTCTAGTATTCAAAATTTCTTCCATCAAATGGTGGAACCCATTTGGAATGTTGTCTTCCATTTCTGCTTAGGATCTTCCTTCCAGTGGTTAAACTGTATTGAAGGTAACCCGCTCTGATACCAATTATTGATATTGAGAGGGGGGTGAATCACTATCAAGTACAATTTTAAAACTTTTCAACTTATACGTAAAACATTCAATCATATCCAATGATAAATGAACAATAGTATAATAGTTACAACAATACACCACAATACACCATGCACAATATATGAGAAATAATCAATAGTTATTGTTCAAGGGAAGTAATGACTTCCAAAGGTAGCTACAGCTTCCAAATATAAATGGAGGGATAAAAATCCAAGAGGAATATACAATCCTCCAATAACAAGAGAGGGTTGAACTCTCCATCCTTGCCCCTTCCTTCCACCCAAGAATATATGAGAGATAATAAAACTTTACATTAAATCATCACCATAAACCAACCATCACATAGAAATTGATAATGCTTCCTGAGACTTCTTCAACTTCTGCAATTATTCAATTCTTGGAATACTATGATCCTATAGATAATAGTACTCAATGTATTCTATAAAACTCCTCCAAGTTTCACTCCTTTAATCCTCCCCAAAAATAAGTTATAAAGAGAATGGTAGACCTTATTCAATTTTGGTTTATTGAGGAGAGCGAACTTGTACAGAATGCCCTGCGCTCAATTTGTAACATCCGATTCTGAAAATCACACACAAGAAAATACTGCCCGTACTATTTACAATGAAATTAGTCTCACTTAATTTGCATTCTCTATGAAGAAGTTATGATTGCTTTACCCAAAACACTTGTTTATGACTAGCTTCAAGACTAGTCATAAACCCTATCTTCCACAACGTTTATCTCCAAAATTATACCGAATAAAGAGATGAATTTTTTACCACAGGTACCTAGATATGTCTTATTAATACCATATCAATTTCACCATTTGAATCGTTCTATAAAAAATGTTATAGCGAAAATGGTAAGATGACCTGTAAATAACATACCTTAGAACACATCACCAAAAGACTTCACCCTCCCTTGAAATACGACCTTCTTTACTTCAGATTTCCTTTGTAAAATGAATGTATAATGATATGTATTTATACCCTTTATGTCACTTCCTTTTAACATTAGGGCCGATCTGACACTTTCTTATTTTGTAATTATTTTCTTTAATTATCTTCAGGGCCGACTTGTACTTCCTTCTTCAATTCACATTGTCATCTTCAAACATTAATTTCTCCTCAACCATGAGGATCCACGTGGCGTGATGCCTACCACCGGAAACAACATGATGTATACTATCCATCCATGGGTGTTGTGTCTACATGTGCATTGTCCTTCATGTCCAAATACCTTCATCAATCTTGCGGTCCAAAGCCAATGACTAGGGTTGACATCAATGACAACAACCAATATTCCAACAACCTTTCCATGCCTTTCTTTCACTTTACTTACCTTTACATGCCTTACCTTATATTTCCTTTCTTTTCCTTTCCTTTCCATGTCATGCCTTGTCTTTTCATGTGTTTCAATTCCTTTTCTTATTATGCCATGCCTTGCCTTTCCATGCCATTCCATGGCATGCCTTTCCTTGTCAAGCCATGCCATGCCTTTCTATTCGATATAATGCCTTTACTTGCCTTCACTTTCCATGCCATTCCATTCCTTTCCATGCAATTCCATTCCATTCCTTTCCATGCCATGTCATGACATGCCATGCCTTTCCTTTCCTTACCATGACATGCCTTGCCTTTCCTTTCCTTACCATGCCATGCCTTTCCATGCCTTTCATTTCCTTCACATTCCATGCCATGCATTTCCTTGCATTGCCTTACCTTACCATGTATTTCCTTCACTTGCCTTACCTTGTCATGCCTTACCTTGCCTTACCTTTCACTTCCTTACCTTTCCTTATATTTACCTGCCTTAGCTTTCCATGCCTTACATTGTCTTTCCTTACCTTGCCTTGCCTTTCCTTTCCTTTCCTTCACTTGCCTTACCTTTCCATGCCTTTCCTTTCCTTACCATGCATTTCCTTGCCTTGCCTTGCCTTTCCTTGCCATTCCATTCCTTGCACTGACTTCACTTGTCATTCCATGTCATGCCATACCTTTCCTTGCCTTGCCTTTCCTTTCCTTGTCTTCACTTGCCTTACCTTTCCATACCTTGCCTTGCCTTGCCATGCCTTACCTTGATTTTCCTTAACTTTCCTTTCCTTTCCATTCCATTCCTTGCCTTACCTTTACTTTCCATGTCATGTCATGCCATGTCTTTCCTTGCCTTTCCTTTCCTTGCATTACCTTTCCATGCCTTTCCTTTACTTGCATTACCTTTCCATGCCTTTCCCTTCGTTGAATTTTCTTTCCTTGCCTTTCCATTCCATGCCTTGTCTTTACATGCATTTAATTTCCTTTCCTTGACATGTAATTCCTTGAATTTTCATGCCATGCCATGAAATAAATTTCCTTTCCTTACCATGTCATCCCTTTCCTTTCCTTCATTTTCCATGGCATTACATATCATTCCATGCCATGCCTTTCCATGCCATGTCATGCCTTTATTTTCCATGTCATAACTTACCTTTCCTTACCATTCCATGCCTTTCCTTACCTTGTGTTACCATGTCATATATTTCCATGCCTTTCCTTTCCTTCACATGACATGCCTTGCCTTGCCTTGCCTTGCCTTTCCTTTCCTTCACATGACATGCCTTGCCTTGCCTTGCCTTGCCTTTCCTTTCCTTTCCTTGCCTAACCTTTCCATGCATTTCCTTCACTTGTCTTACCTTTCCATGCCTTGTATTATATTTCCTTTACTTGTCTTACATTTCCATTCCTTGCCTTGCCTTGCCTTTCCTTCACTTTCCTTTCCTTGCCATGCGTAGCCTTTCCTTACCATGCCTTGCCTTACCTTCCCTTACCTTCCCTTTCCTTTCCATGTCATGCCTTGACTTGCATTCACTTTCCATGCCATGCCTTGCCTTGCCTTTCCTTTCCTTGCCTTACCATGCCATGCCTTTCCTTCACTTTCGCTACCTTGTCATGCCTTACCTTGCCTTGATTTTCCTTTCCATATCATGCCTTTTATTTCCATGCCTTGTCATGCCATGCCTTTCCTTACCATGCCATGTCATGCCTTGCCTTTCCAATCCATTCCATGCCATGTCATGCCTTGTCTTTCCATTCCTTTATTTTCCTTCACTTTCCATGCCATTCCATGCCTTTCCATGCCATTCAATGCCTTGCCTTGCCATACCATGCCTTTCCTTTACTTTCCATGTTGTGCCTTACCTTGCCTTGCCAATCCATGCCTTTCCTTTTCTTTCCATGCCATGGCATGCATTTCCTTTCCATGCCTTGCCTTTCCTTCATGTTTCATGCCATGCCTTGCCTTGTCATGCCTAGCCTAACAAGGTGTTAAATTGACAAAAATATGTAATAAGCACTGAGAAAAACCCTAGTGTCGGAGATCCTCCAAAAAATGGTTGTCTTGGAAAACAAATGACATCATATTGGCCTCACTAGTTGAAACCCGGTGCCCCGTATCCAATGCAGCCGAAGGTTCGTCCATCCAAGTCTTGATTTGAGTTTTATAGTGAGTTGAAACTTGCCTCCTCAAGCCATTCAGGGACATGGAAAGGTATGATAAGGCAATTTCTTGGTATAGGTCTAGGTCTGGAAATGCATGGAAAGGAAAAGCAAGCTAAGGGAAGGAAAGCCAAGGAAAGACATGACAAGGCTAAGAAATTCTAGACATGGCAAGGCAGGGAAAGATTTAGACCTAGGTCTAGGTATAGGTATATCTTATTAATTATGATAATCTGTGTTTCACGACTATGAAAATACCTTATATATATATGAATAAAGAGAGATTATGTTATGACATTGAAATTCTCATGCAAGTATTTTTATCTAAAATAGTTGGGATAAAAATTTGTATAATTACATGCTCATTTTTTTATTAAATTAACTTAATTAATGCCTTGGCATGCCATGCCATGCCTTTCCTTGCAAGGCCATACCATAACATGGCATGGAAAGTAAATACAAGGAAAGGCATGGAATAGCATGGCATGACAAGTGAAGGCAAGGAAATTCATGGCATGGGAAGGCGAGGCATGGAAAGGCAAGGAATGTCATGGCATGAAAAAAAAAAGGCATGGAAAGGTATGGAAAGTCAAGGCATGGAAAGGTATGACATGCCATGGAAAGTAAAGGGAATGAATGGATTGGAAAGGCATGGAAAGGCATGGAAAGGAAAGGCATGACAAGGCATGGAAAGGCATGTAAAGACATGGCTTGGCAAGGCAAAGCAAGGCATGGCATGGCACGAAAAGTGAAGGCAAGGAAATTCATCGCATGAGAATGAAAGGCATGACATTGCATGGAAAGACATGGTGTTGCATGGCAATGGAAGGCATGGTATTGCATGGCAATGAAAGGAATGGAATGACATGGCATGGAATGGAAAGGCATGGCTTGGCAAGGAAAGGAAAGGAATGACATTCCATAGAAAGGTAAGGCATGGCATGACATGGCAAGGTAAGACAAGGCATGTCATGACAAATAAAGGAATGGATTGGAAAGGAAAGGAAAGGTATGGAAAGTCAAGGCAAGGCATGGCATGGAAAGGCATGCCAAGGCAAGGCATGGCATAGCATGGCATGGACAATGAAGGAAAGGAAAGTCATGGCATGGAAAGGCATGGCACGACATGGCATGGATAGTGAAGGCAAGAAAAGTCATGGCATGGGAAGGAAAGGCATGGAATGGAAAGGAAAGGAAAGGCACAACAAGGCATGGTAATAAAAGGAATGGCATGGCATGGCATGGAAAGGCACATGAATGAATGGCAAGGCATGGCTTGGAAAGGAAAGGAAAGGCATGGCATGGAAAATCTTGACATTTCTTTCACTTGCCTTGACATGCCTTGCCATTCCATGACATGCATTTCCTTTCCTTTCCATGCCATGCCTTGACATGCCATGTGTTTCCTTTCCTTTCCATGCCTTGGATTTCCTTTCCAAGCCATGATTTTCCTTATATTCCATGAAATGCCTTGCTTTTCCATGCCATTCCTTGCATTCCCATTCCTTTCCTTAGCATGTCTTGCCTTGTCATTCCATGCCATGCCATGCCTTGCCTTGCCAAGCCATGGCATGGCATGGTAGCGAAATGCAAGGCATGGCTTGGAAAGGAATTGCATGGCATGGTATGGTAAGGAAAGAAAAGGAATGGCATATCATGGCATGGAAAGGCAAGGCATCAAATGGCTTGGCAAGGCAAGGCATGGCATGGCATGGAATGACAAGGCAAGACATGGCATGACATGGCATGGTAGGGAAAGTGAAGGAAAGGCAAGTCATGGCATGAGAAGGCAAGGCATGGCATGGAAAGGAAAGGCAAGGAATGCCATGGAATGGTAGGGAAAGTGAAGGAAAGACAATTCATAGCATGAGAAGGCAAGGCATGGAATGGAATGGAAAGGAAAGGCATGGAAATAGAATGCATGTAAAGGAATGGCATGGAAGGCATGGAAAGGCAAGGAAATGCAAGGCATGGAAATCCATGGCAAGGCAAGGCAAGGCATGCCAAGGCATGTAATGTAATGGAATGGAAGGAAATGAAAGGAATGGAATGGAAAAGAAAGGCATGGAATGGCATGGAAAGGCTTGACATTTCCTTCACTTGTCTTTCCATGCCTTGAATTTCCATGCCATGCCATGAATTTCCTTAATTTTACATGCCTCTCCATGCCATGCCTTTCCATTCCATGAATTACCTTGACTTTCCATGCCTTGGCTTGCCTTTCCAAGCCATGCCTTGCCTTAACATGCTATGTCATACCTTGCCTTGGAATTCCATGTCATGCTTTGCCATGCCTAGCCTTCTCATGCCTTGACTTGGTATGAATTGCCTTTCCACGACATGCCATGCCATGCCTTTTCTTTCCAAGCCATGGCATGGCATGAAATGGAAAGGGAAGGCATGGATTGGAAAGGAAAGGCAAGTCATGGAAAGGAAAGGCAAGGAAAAGCATGACATGACATGGCATGGAAAGGAAAGTCATGGCATGTCATGGCATGGAAAGTGAAGGAAAGACAAGTCATGACATGGGAGGGAAAGACATGGAAAGGAAAGGCATGACATGGCATGGAATAGAAAAGAAAGGAATAACATGTCATGGTATGGAAAGGAATGGAAAGGAATGGCTTAGCATGGAAAGACAAGGCATGGCATAGCACAAAAGGTAAGGAAAGGCATGGAATAACATGGAATGGAATGGAAAGGAAAGGAAAGGAATTACATGGAATGGTAAGGCTTGGCATTTCCTTCACTTGTCTTTCCATGCCTTGCCTATCCATTCCATGTTATGTATTTCCTTTCCTTTCCATGCCATGTCATGCCTTGCCATTCCATGTGTTTTGTTTCCAAGCCATGACTTTCCTTTCCTTTCCAAGCCATGACTTGCCTTGGAATGCCATGACATGCCTTGCCTTGCCTTTCCATGTCTTTCCTTAGCATGTCTTGCCTTGCCATGCCATGTCATGCCATGCCTTTCCTTGGCATTTCGTGCCATGCCTTGCCTTGCCAAGCCATGGAATGACATGGTGTGGCAAGGCAAGGCATGGATTGGCAAGGAAATACAAGGCATGGAAAGATAAGACAAGGCATGGCATGGCATGGAATGGAAAGGCGAGGCATGCCATGGGATGGAAAGGAATGACATGGAATTGCAAGGCAAAGAAACACATGGCATGACATTGCAAGGAAATGCAAGATAAGGCATGACATGGCATGGCATGCAAGTGAACACAAGGAAATGCATGGCATGAAAAGGCAAGGCATGGAATGGAATGGAAAGGTAAGGCATGGCTTGGAAAGGCAAGGCAAGGCAAGGCAAGGCAAGGTGTAGGTATAGGTCATTGATTTACCTAGTAACTGCTCTTTCTAAGTCGTTGATGGTTATTTCTTGAACGTATTAAATAATTTTTTTATCAAAGTGGTGATATTACATGTTATCTTGTATTCTTATCTAAATAAACTTGTCTTGAAACCCTCAATTTTTTGGTTAGATTAGGGCTTACCTTGATTTCCAGCCTTGTTATCTTGACATCTAGGGTTTCATTGCCATATTTCACCCTTAGAATACACCTTGACACCTTTTATTACATTTCTATCATAATTTTCATCCCTTTAGGGCTTGGTGTCTTGAATATTCTAAGGTTGTTATGTGCCATATTTCGTTTTAGAAAGCATTTGTTATATAAATCCTAGTTTAGGCTTGTATTTTCAACCCCCTTTCATTGCATCATTACTTGTTTTAAGGGTTGTTATATTTTTCTTGTTGTAACTTGTCATATTGTTGAAGTTAAACATATTAATCACAAGTTTTATAACAACTATAGTTTCCTTATTGACTTGTGGTGTTTGAGACTTCTCATTGATTTTTTTGAACTTAGTTAATATCATTTATTGGCTTGACATGTCAATGGCATGGCATGGAAAGGAAAGGCATGGCATGGCATGGCAATGGAAATGGAAATGACAATGGCATGGTGTTATAACCCTAAATTGCACCACACATGCTTACCTGGCATCTGGCCAACTCATATCCCTTCTTTGCCAAAAAACTACTGAACAACTCTTCCAAAAACTCCATTTTTAAAAAGCAAACTCTAGCAGGCTCACTACAACCCGCGGGCCCCACAATCAGGCCCACTACAGCCCGCGGGGGCCCCGCTAGCAGGCCCACTACAGCCCACGGGTGCCTTCAGAATCACAAAAAATGGAAAGTTGCCGACGGAACGAGAAGCTTTTGGTCAGTTAACTAGAAATCTTCGCCATGCATGGCCGAGAGTTCATCTAAAACCCTAGCTCCTTCTAGCCTATAAAAGGAGGGGTAGGGGTACTATTCAAAGGAGGAAAAATCATAGCAAAGAAACTCTGCCAAATTGCCAAGTTAGTTTTGTCCCAGCCCTTTAGCCTTGCCTCAAGCTTTAGGAGAAATTCAAGCAACAACAGTTGGAGGACAAAAGAAGAGGAGGAGCCCAGGATCAGGATCGAGGAACGGTGGCCGATCTCAGAAATCATTGTAAGTTGATTCATATTGAGATTAATGAAAAAGATACTTTTCCCGTCCCGAATACATGAGTCTTATCTATGTTATCTGATTTATGTTTAATCTCTAACCCCCTAGTAGATCAATAGCATGCATGTGTAGTTTTGTCTTGATTGCAGGAAAACTTTGTGGAAGGAGCAGCAGCAGCAAGGAGATAAAGGCTCAACGGAGGATCTACTTCAACCCTCGATAAAAAGGTTAGTTGATTCTTCCCATGTTTGCATGAGAAAAGGGGTTGAGATTTCGGGTAGAAGGTTAAAAGTTAAGTCTTGAGGGTCACGATCTGCGTACAAGTTTAGAACCCTAGCTTGTTAGTTCGTAGGGTAGAATAGCCCACAACAGAATTGGAGAATCCACTGGGGATAGTCTTACTCTTAGGGTTTTCTGATTTGGTTAAAGATCTTTTGGGTAGATTAAGGAAGTAGAGCTTCAGTTTCTTTGCTTATTTTGTTTTCTATTAGTCAAAAGCTAGCAGGGAACCTGGTCATCAATACCAGTTTTCCTTGACTGACGCTTGACATTTAGTCTCGAACACATAGAGGTACCCGCGGCCTTTAATAGGCCTGCACGTGGGTAACCCGCGCCCTAACTGTCTACAGCACGCGGGTATCCGCGGGCTATAGTAGTTTCAGTAGCGTGTAGTTTTCAGGAAGCTAGAGAGGTAGTCTCCTCTTCCCTGTCAAAGGTTTATCTTCTCAGGGGGCTTTCTGGATCCTATCTGGGTCTTGATTGGTTTATTGTCTTGTGTTTTAGTCTTTCCTATTGTGTGTTTCTTTACATTGGTTTTTTCTTTTTTGCAAAGTTACTTTTTCTGTTAAAGTGATAGCGTCTCAGCCTGTCAGAGACTCTGGTGGTCAGTACCAGAAGCCTTTTCCAGGACTAGACTGTCTATTGTATTTTTATCTTAGTTTTCATACATACCCGCGGCCTGCTTAGGTTTAGCCCACGGGTACCCGCGCGCTGTAGTGGAACAGCATGCGGTTACACGCATGCTGTCTTGGTGACAGTCGCGGGTCTGTTAGGTATCTTTTTAGCTTGGGTGGGGCAGTCATCCCCTCCTGTGGTGAGAAGAGCTCCTCTCAGGAGTTTAGAGTCTGGGGCTGCACAGTCAGCAGGTTAGGGGATTTCTCCTTTAGCTTGTGCTTGTTATTTGATTTTTTTTTTATAGAAAAGACAAAAGACAAAAAATATTTATTTCATGGTTTTTAGGCAAGAGTTCGAATCAGTGTTGTCTTGATTGCTTTTCAGCATTTTGTGCTCTGATTCTGTTTGCGATCTGCGCTTTAAGCCAGAGTTTTCTTTTCATTCTCTTGGTTTTCATCTTGTCATCATTTTTCCTAGTTGCGTTATTTTGCAATAAATAATTTTTTTTTTTCTTTTTTTTCATTGTCTTCTTAGTTTGAAGATTTTGTTGTTGCGTCGGTAGCTCGGAAAGAAGTCTTTTGGCATAAGTTTTTCAGTACATTTCAAAGTATAAGTATCTCGCAGATCTGAGTGAAAATTCTGTAGGATTGCTGCATAAAATCTTGTGAAAGTTGAAAAGAAAAGAAAAAGAATCTTTTTGAAAAGTTGCTGGTTTTGCATAGATTGAAGAAGTTTTTGTTTCCTAGCATTTTTGTGCATTTTGATTTGAGTCTGTTTTACACACCATCAGTTTCACTTCCGCACCTTGAGATTTAAAAATCCCATTAAAATCAACGCTTAATAAAATCAAGTAGACTTTTTGTTTATAGGGTGCATTCACTAGCTTTGGACTAGGGCCTTGGAATAGGTTGGAGAGTTAATTCTCCAAGGCCACCTAAAATAAACATTGGAGTTTGTCATTTAGGGAGTGTAGAAGTCCAGTTACGGAAAGTTATTCAGGACCCCCCTCTAACACAGGGGCTAAACACGAGGTCGCGATAGGAAAGGTAGCGGAGCTAACCCCTCCAAAGCTAGACCGAGCGTTGTGGAGAACACATATAGAGGGTCTGTTAAGGGATTTCGTCGTTAGCATTTGCCACAGAGCTTCGTGGGTCTCGAATCCATTTAAGGTCCTCAGTCATATTCCGGAACACTTGCTCTCGATACCCTTGACAGATTTCGGGCTTGATACCCTGCTCATTGTGGTTTCCCGACTGCCGACTGTACCCGCCTGATAGCTGTTCACGTGTTGGCAAACTAGTTGCCTATATTTTCTAGGGACTTACACAGGTGACTGCGGGGGTATACCGCGGTACCTAGGAGGGACTTCGGACCAACGATTTGTAGAGTAGACCCGGAGGGTGATTCCATATTCGAGTTGCACTTGCACTGGTAAGGTACTCTAGTGTTGGTTGTGGTAACCGTTCTTCCTACTAATATAGTGCTTTCTTGATTTATCTTCTAGGGGCTTTATTTTAGTGCGTGTTACTGTTTGTTCTTGTAGAATACCTTAGCGTGTCATGAATCCTCTCACACAGTGGAGGATTCAGAGCTCCGCCGGTCACAAAGGCTTCTGGGCCTGCCGCCGGTTATACTGGAGCCACCCCTGCCACCCTTGAGGCGGAAGCTAGACCATCTGGGGTCTTTCGAAGAAACCGGGGCCTTCGATCCTGAACAAACCCCCGAGGAATCGACTGCCAATATTGGATTGGTTGAAGCCTCCAACGCTGATTTTGGGCTGGGCATTATTGTGCCAATTCAATTTTACGAATGCCTATCAGCGCCTAACCCAGTTATGGAACAAATCTCTGGGAATTCTTCCATTCCTATCACTGTTGTTACCACGGGAGAAGCTTCTCCTAACTTGCCTTTGTCGGCGGTCCGGGCCACCACGGTCTCGGCCGCAACTATGTCGCACAGTGGACCGACGCCATCTATCGCGACGACCACACCTCTTTACACACCTAGTGCGACAGGCGCTCTGTTTTCATACGGTATGCCTAGTTCAGGTACCATTCCTGTACTCACCTCCTCAACTTTGCAGACTTTGGGTCTGGGGGCAGGGAGTTATAACACTCCTTTGCAAGGTCAACTCGGGGGCATTTCAGTCCCTTTCAATGCTTTTCCTTACGCTGGAGGCCATATCCCTCCTTCGTCCCCTTCGCTTGGTGGATCGCATCAGCAGTCTGCCGGGCAGCCTAGACATACAAGTCCTTTTGGAGCCGGGAGTCAAAGAACACCTGTGCAAACTCAGCCGGTAGGTTCGTCACCGTTTCTCTGGAACGGGTCGTTCGGTAATAACACTTTAACATCCACTGCTTTCCCATATGGGGGCACGCCTGTTTTTGGACAGTTTACGCCGGCACAGGGTACTATTCCTGCGCTGGGGACACATATACCAGGACCTTGGAATTCAGCACAAGGATCTGTTCCATCATCTGGAATGCCATTCTGGGGTAACTCTTTCCACAGCCAGTGGAACCCCGGACAGACCTCTATGCCTCTTCCATCAGGACCGACATGGGGTAATCCATCAAAAAGTCCATCAAACACGATGAACACCCAACATCCTATGTCCTTCATGGGGAATCAACAAATGATGTCTCCTCAAATGCAAAACCCTTACGCTGGTCAAGGCAACGGTTTCTACCAAAACCCTGGCCAGCAGCCAAACTTTTCCTGGAAACCTAGTGCCAGTCAAACCCCAGGACCCTTTTATCCCGGCTATCAGCAACAACCTAAACTACCTTTCTTGGTGACGTTACACTTGCCGGATTTAACACAGTTGTTGAATGATCCTATCTGTCACGATCCGCGTTGGCCTCCTATGCCGACGAAGTTGCCTTCGGACATCCCAAAGTTCGAAGCCAAGCCTAATGAAGATCCAGGTGATCACGTGACCACTTTCCACTTATGGTGTTCATCTAACTCACTGAAAGATGACTCCATCCAGTTGCGATTGTTTCAACGCACTCTTATTGGGAGTGCCGCGAAATGGTACATAGAGCTTGATCGTTCACGATATTCCTTTTTCGGCGAACTGGCTATGACTTTCCTTAACCATTTCCAGTTACCTGTGAGATACGACGCCGGCACAGAGTTGCTAGCCAATTTCGAGCAGACGTCAGCGGACCATATATCGGATCATATTCGAGAGTGGCAACGCCAAAAGAGCCTTATCAAGGTACCCGTCCCACCAGCATTCCTGCTAGAGTGGTTCGTTAAGTCTTTAGTTCCGCAGTTATCCAAAGACTTCGCAACTTCAGGGGTCTTCTCTGAGGAAGAAGCCATCACGAGAGCTCAACAGTTTGAGCTTATCTATTCTCAGTCTGGTCTATTGTACACCATCCTGCCAGATGCGCCAAGATCAATTCTGGACAAAACCAGACAGAGAGTCGGACCACATGCTGACGGTATCGTTGGTTCGGCACAAACCAAGCCTGCTGAGCAATTGACTAAACAATTGCAACAGTTATCTATCCAACACTCAGTGGCCAGCCAGACTCCTGCTTTGGCTGCTCCTCCTACTCAAAAGTCGGAAGTACACTCTGTACAGACGACTAACCCAAAGGCCAACCAACAGCCTCAAGGAAAGAAAAAACAACGCAAGAAGAGTAAGGGGGATAAGAAACCAAATGATAATGCTGGCGAGGGCACTATTGAAAAACGGAAGGCGAGGTATCCGTGCAACCTATGTGCGGAAGACCATCCAACCCATTTATTCCCTCGACTTGCCGAGGCCCAGAAGTTTGTCACGCAGCAACAACAAGCTGTGTTGACTAATCCCTTTCAACATAAGCAGAATTTAACTCAATCCTCTGCAAGTACGGAGGGGGGAAACCACGAAAACTTCCCTCCCCCAAATGTTTCATCTTCCGCGAACGTATACATGATGAAAAGTGACACTTTCATAGCGACTAGAGCTCACGATTATAGCAAACCAAGCACCTCTGAGAAGGGCAAAGAAGCTGAGATCCCATCTCTTCCTCTACAAATCGAGAAGACGTTGGGTGAAACAATGACTCGCATCCCCAAAGGTGCGTTTAAATGAGCTTCTCATAATTCAAATGCAAGGGCCGCCCAGAACTACTCTGTGGTGGAAGATTTGTCACAAACCCCTTGTGCTATGTCCGCTTTGGAAGTCCTCCAAAGTTTCCCTGCTCAGAGAAAAGCCTTGTTGACTGCTTTGGGCTCTATTGAGACTTTTAAACCGGGAACGATTATGTTAGATACGACTGACTTGAAACCTCGTTTGCCTTACCACATCGCGTTTCAGATAGTAGTGGCTCATCCCATGAAAAATTTTACACGGAACATATTCCGCACGGTGGTAGACGAGGGCACTTCGACTTGCGTCATGTCGTTAGCATGCTGGAAAGCCATTGGTCAACCCGAGTTGTCTCAGTCACCTACTCTTCTCACTGCGTTCGATGGTCGTTCTTTCCGACCGCATGGCATCATCCCTTCTTTCCCTGTGCAGTTAGGGGGGAAGACCGTGTGCGTCGAAGTAGAAGTAGTCGATGCCCCCATCGACTACAATCTATTGTTAGGTCGTAGTTGGACTTACGCAATGCAAGCGGTGGTCACTACAGTTTTCTGAGTCTTACTGTTCCCACATGAAGGCCGGATAGTGACTATTGATTAATTGTCCTTCTCTCGACCTGACCTAGCCTTGGGGGCATCCACGGTTCCCATGGTAGATAATCCTCAAGCCGGTGTCATTAACATAGGATTTGGTTTGTGCCCATCTTTGATGGGTACCTTCGACTACCCACCTCCTCAAGGTGATGTCAAGTTTATATCGAACCACCACAAGGCTGAGATCTTCCATATTTCGTCGTTTCGCATGACTTACTTTCAGGATCCGTGGACTCTTCCTTCCCCATCAGCCATGATGGATGAGACAGGGCAAGCTGGCATGGCCACGCCCTTGTCGGCCGCTGAAGTAGCATACTCTTTGGTCCAGCAAGCTTCAGCTACTCCTGATCCGATTCCCGCACCAGAGTTGGATCCACTCCTCGAGCCTATCTGGGCTC
>ML808123.1:102089-138385 GCA_009831015.1 Picea engelmannii | reverse complement strand
CCTCCACCGTTTGGTTACTCTTCCAAACATATGGAGAGTTTGCGTTGCCTCCTGCTTCGTAGACTTATGATTAACAGATATGCTGCCTGAGTCTTATCACTTGTCGTGCTATTGTCCAAGGGAAGTTTGTTACTTAGCCTGAGCCGACCACTCTGCAATATGTCACTTGTTCGCATACCCGAACATCCTGAACGTCCAATCAAGTCCTTGTTCGAAATCACTGAAGCCTTCAGTCTGATCATCAAGATTATCAATTTTGTCTATGCCTGACGAGCCGTCGAAGACCTCTGGGTAGTGCAGTCGTACACTCATATTACACTCCTACCCGAGTTTTGAATATTTTGAAGTTGTTGCTCGAGCTCTGAAGTCCTCATCTCTAGCCATCAGACCTTATCAGCTTCTACGAAGATGGATACTTGGCATGTATATCTTTTTGATTTCGAGATGTAGATCCGCTGTGTACTGTTCGCGGCTACACTTTATATAGTTGTTTGACATGGATCTACAGTGTATTTGATTGGTAGCCATGGTTCTGATTTATCCCGAGCATGGGTATGCCCGCCTCAGTGAGACATTTGTTATTTTGCAGACGACACCTCCTGATTCCTGATTCTCGAGCTCACTCATTCAGCATACCAGTACAGATTGGTAAAATATTGATAATGTATTTCGGCCATCAGATGCTCTTCTGACCTCACACATTAGGGGGCATCTGTTATAACCCTAAATTGCACCACACATGCTTACCTGGCATTTGGACAACTCATATCCCTTCTTTGCCAAAAAACTACTGAACAACTCTTCCAAAAACTCCATTTTTAAAAAGAAAACTCTAGCAGGCTCACTACAGCCCGCGGGCCCCGCAAGCAGGCCCACTACAGCCCACGGGGGCCCCGCTAGCAGGCCCACTACAGCCCGCGGGTGCCTTCAGAATCACAAAAAATGGAAAGTTGCCGACGGAATGAGAAGCTTTTGGTCAGTTAACTAGAACTCTCTGCCATGCATGGCCGAGAGTTCATCTAAAACCCTAGCTCCTTCTAGCCTATAAAAGGAGGGGTAGGGGTACTATTCAAAGGAGGAAAAATCATAGCAAAGAAACTCTGCCAAATTACCAAGTCAGTTTTGTCCCAACCCTTTAGCCTTGCCTCAAGCTTTAGGAGAAATTCAAGCAACAACAGTTGGAGGACAAAAGAAGAGGAGGAGCCCAGGATTAGGATCGAGGAATGGTGGTCGATCTCAGAAATCATTGTAAGTTGATTCATATTGAGATTAATGAAAAAGATACTTTTCCCGTCCCGAATACATGAGTCTTATCTATGTTATCTGATTTATGTTTAATCTCTAACCCCCTAGTAGATCAATAGCATGCATGTGTAGTTTTGTCTTGATTGCAGGAAAGATTTGTGGAAGGAGCAACAACAGCAAGGAGATAAAGGCTCAATGGAGGATCTACTTCAACCGTCGATAAAAAGGTTAGTTGATTCTTCCCATGTTTGCATGAGAAAAGGGGTTGAGATTTCGGGTAGAAGGTTAAAAGTTAAGTCTTGAGGGTCACGATCTGCGTACAAGTTTAGAACCCTAGCTTGTTAGTCCGTAGGGTAGAATACCCCACAACACATGGCAAAGAAATGAAATACAAGGCATACCATGGAATGACATGACAAGTGAAGGAAAGGCAAGGCATGGAATGGAAAGGAAAGGCATGCCATGGCATGGAAAGGCAAGCCATGGATTTGGCAAGGAAAGGAAAGACAAGGTCTAGGTCTAGCTATAGGTCATTGTTTCAAATTTTGTGGATGGTTATTTGTTGAATGTATTAAATAAATGTTTTCTCAAAGTGGTGATATTTTATGTTATCTTGTATTCTTCTTGAATTAAATTTGTCTTGAAACCCTCAATTTTGTGGTTATAGTAGGACTTACCCTCGATTTCCATCCTTGTTAGCTTGACATCTAGGGTTTAGTTGACATCTTTCACTCTTAGAATACACCTTGACACCTTTTATTATATTTTTGTCATATTTCTTATCCGTTTAGGGCTTTATGTCTTGAATATTCTAGGGTTGTTATGTGCCATCTTACATTTCAACAAGCATTTTTTTTATCTAAACCCTAGTTTAGGCTTTCATTTTCATCCCCCTTTTATTTAATTATTACTTGTTTAAGGGTTGTTATATTTGTCCTATTGTAACTTAGTTAATATCATTTATTGGCTTGGCGAGGCATGGAAATGGGATGCAATGGAAATGGGATGGAATTGGGATGAAATGGCATGGAAATGGCATGGCAATGACATGGTATGGAATGGCTTGGAAAGGCATGGCAATGGAATGGAAAGGCATGGAAATGGTGTGGAAATGGCATGAAAATAGCAGGAAATGGCGTGGAAATGACATGTCATGGAAAGGAAAGGCATGACATGGCATGGCATGGAAAGGAAAGGCATGTAATGGAAAGGCATGAAATGGAAAGGAAAGGCATGACATGTCATGGTATGGGAAGGAACTACAATGGAATGGCATGGCATGGTAAAGAATGGAAAGGCATGACAATGGCATGGCTTGGCAAGGCATGGAAATGGAATGGCTTGGCAAGGCATGGCCGTGGTGTGGCAATGACATGTCATGGTAAGGAAAGGAATTCCATGGAATGGCATGGCAAGGCATGGCATGACAAGGAAAGGCATGCAATGGAAAGGAAAGGCATGACATGGAAAGGCAAGGCATGGAAAGAAAATGAAAGGAATAGCAAGGAAAGGCGTGGCATGGAAAGGCAAAGGCATGACATGGCATGGCATGGAATGGCATGGATTGGAAAGGAAAGGAATGGCATGGCATGAAAAGGAAAGGAATGACATGGCATGACATGATGTGACAACTCAACTCAAGGAAAGGCATGGCATGGCTTGGGAAGGCATGTAAACATTTTCACCTAAACTTAAAATTTCATAAACACTTCATTGTATGGAAGTGAACGTTTTGATACAAATTTAAGTCGTATGTCCCTAGAAAAAATGTTTTTTATTTCTTGGGATGACAAAGGTTTCTTTTTTTGTTATTCTTGTTTCATTGCAATCCACATTTTGATTTGAATTTTTCCTTTCATAATGTTATGGAAAGTTATATTTATTGTTGTATATGTTAAAATGGGAAGTGACATGACAAGACATGGGAAGATACATGGAAATGGCATGGCATGGAAATGGAATGGAAAGGCATAACATTGGAACATAAATGACATGGAATGGAAAAGGCATGGTAATGACATGTCATGGAAAGGCATGGAAATGACATGTCATGGAAATGGAAAGGCATGGAAATGGAATGGAATGAGAAGGCATGGAAATGGCATGGAATGACATGGCAATGCATGGAAATGGTGTATCAATGGCATGGCATAGAAATGGCATGGAAATTGCATGGCATGGCAAGACATGATAGTGGCATGGCATGGAAAGGCATGGAAATGGCATGGCATGGAATAAACAGGTTTGGGGGATTGGGTTTAGGAGGGTCCTTTGTATCCTTGTGTGCTGATGCAGGAGCATCCCTCATGTCAAGCGAGCCAGCGTAGAATACAAAGGACAACTGGGTAGACCCAACCAAAATATTTTTGAATCTTCCCTTGAAGTTGATGCGCAAACATAAATGAGATCATTTAATGAAGATGCATTGGTAAAATGTAATCATACCTTGAGCGCCCCGCTCTCATCTGAAGTAGATAAGAGGCATTTAAGCGTGTTAATGCAAGTAGGTAGAATTGAATTCATAGATTTGAAAATTTTAGAAAGAAGGAGGGAAAAAAGATATAGACACCCTCATTGTACATTGTAACATAAGGCATGATTATTAAAGCAGGAAGATCACAGGAGAATAGCAAAGAGCTGTAGAAGAACATCCATGTATAGATCTTGAATTAATAGAAGAAGTTGATTCAAATCCATGGTTTTGGGTCTGTTCTCTGTGTGTTGATATTGAACAATATACTCATGAGTAATTACTTCCTATTATGCATTTATTGGTATGTTGTGTATATGATTTCATGTGTTGAGATTGAAGTCTGAGAGGAAGTGAAATGAGTTACAATTGTTTCTCTATCTGAGCAAGGATTCCTGCAAGGAGTGCAGTTGAAGTCGTCCTCAAGGAGTGCGTTGACAGAAGGTTTGGATAGTCTAACTCTTGTTCTCATTCACCCAGAAGTGAATTCGGGTTATAGGAGCCGTGCAAGGAGTGCACAGGGTAAGGAGAGTCTCAGTCGTGAAACTGAGCGAAGTATTGAAGGACTGTTGCTGCAGGTGTGCACAGAGTCAAAAGAATTCAACACTTGGAGGTGTTTGAGAACTACCGCAAGGAGTGCGTGCAAGGACCCTCTTTGAGGTGGAAAATGTGAGAAAGCTCAGGAGGGATAAGGCTTTCACGTTCATCGAGAAGAAGCACAGAGAGGCTGTGCTGTGGAGTGTTTGAACACGCACTGCAAAGTTACGTGCAGGAGGACCAGCTTTCATAAAGAAATACTGGGTTCACTTGTAGAAGACATCCAAGAGGAAGATAGACGGTTAGGATCTTGTGGAGGAGATTGGAAAAATCCCATCAACCATTGGATCTACCAAAGAAGAAAGGAGGCTACGGTCGCATTGGGAGTTCAAGCTCCAGGAGTCATGAACCGTGGGATCGTGGATCAGTTACCCGTCAGCCATCAGATCTGACAGGAGTTGCACAAGAGTTACCATCGGGATTCGAAGGATCGGTAGTCTCGTGGTCAAAGGTCTTTTGACATTTGAAACCCCGAAGCCCCGGGAAGATTTGGGTCATACGTCAATTAGACATGTGGCGGAGATCGAGGCATCAGGAGTCCGGGAAGTCAGAAGTCCCGTGTATAGGAGGTCAGGGAAGTCCATAGTGGAAACCCTGACATAATCTGAACCATCTGTTTAGGAAGACAGGTGTCAGGAATCTGGAGAGAGTCAGGAATCGGCGTATCGAGGTTCCTGAGGACGAGAGAGTTGGGACATCAAAAGTCTCGAAATCCCGACGAAGTCCCGAACCATCCATCTGTTGGGACAGGTGGCAAGGATCGAGAGCCCATCGACATTCAGAACTTTAGTAGTCAAGAGAACCAAGTTATTTTGAGTCTCGAAACACCGACGAAGTCCCAGCCATGGATCTCAGGGTGGAAACGTGTCAGAAGATCAGAAAAGGAGTCGGGGTCGGGATATCGGTGATCCCGAGTACCAAGAAAACGTTGCATCAGGAATCGTGAAACTCCGAAATGTGATTTCCCGACAGGCTAATAGTGTGGGGCCACAGGGGAATGGACGCAAAGAGATCCAACCTATCACCCCACAGGGCCTCTTCACCTGACCTCCTGCTCACAGGATCGTTCAAAATCCCCTTTACTTGAGAGTCGGAGCGGCTCCTTAGATTCCAGCTGGAATCACTGTCAAAACATGACCCAATCCACAGGCCTTATCTTCACCTTCTCTCATGGCCTCTGCATCTAACTGTGGTTATCCCCGACTCTCTATCGGTGTTCGGGGTTTCGCGGTTCTCGCTGTTGAGAACTCCTCGCCTCTCCAATCCCCGATTAGCGATGATCTCCTTCTCTATGAGCTAGCCCCTACCACTATACCTTGGTCCATGCGACCACTCCAATAAGACCACAGCCTTAATCTTCTCTATCGGGGTTTCAAGCTCTAAAAACCCGTTGCGCCCTTTTGTGCGCTAGCCCTCCTGGCTAGAACATGATCCATATGACTTGTATCCATGTGACAGTAGTCAAACCCTGCATCGGAGTTTTGGCATTTACGATGACACAATGTTTGTGTCCACGGGACTCACGATATCCCGATTTGCGATGCGCTTCAGCCCTTCTGGCTAAGCCCTGGTCCACGTGGTCGTTACTCCATGACCGTAGCCTTATCCCCGTCGGGGCTACAGGGTTTACGATGTTAATGTGCACATGCCTCCTGTACCCGCGATATGATGATCCCCGATGCGCCTCCATATTGTTGACAGCTGGCCTCCACTATGCCTCTATCCTCATTCGCTGCTGGGCTGACAGCTGTTCCCCACTGATCGGGGTTTCACGGATCGCGATTTCGAAATGCACTGATTCCTTGTCACTGGGATCCTCGATATCCCGATTGACTCCAAACACCGAGGGGTTGAATTCCCTATCGGCTCTTCCGTCGATGGCACCAATTTCCTCCAGTTGTCCTCCACGCCGACTCCTATCACGGCTTTTCCCTGGTGCGTTGATGGTTGCCACATGTCCTCCTAGATGGACAATCCCGATTATGTCGGGATTTCGAGAATTCCAATGTCCCGTTCCCCTTGTCCTCAGGAACTCTGATTTCCCGATGGTTGCTTATGCTGACAGGCGCTAATCTCCGACACCTGTCCCTGAGATGGATAGTTCTGATCTTGTCGACGTTTTGAGACCTGCAAGTCCCGATGCCTGGTGCCTTGGATCTCCGATACGGACGATTGTGTGACACGTGTCCCTCTTCAGATGGACGGCTCAGATTAACTCTTGAGATTTCGAGACTTTCAAAGTCCCGGTTCTCATGACCTCGAGAACTCCGATTTCCCGATGGCTCTTACATTTCTCGCAGATTCTGCAGATCCAACGACTGATGGGTATCTGCTCCAGATCTGACGGCCCAGATCTGTTCTCCTTCCCTGCACTCCTTCCAAGGCTTAAACTCTGCACAACTCCTCCTGATCCAACGGCTGACGGGATTTTCGAGTAAGATCCGACGGCTGTTGGTCTCTTTCTGCTGTAGGCTCCTGTGCGCTTCTCCTGGCGCTCCTTTGGATGTGAATCTTCAACGGTCCAGATCTGTTCTCTCCTACCGATCTTACGACGACTGCTGCTCTGCCTGAGCTTGCATGATTTCTTCCCAAACTTGGGAGAACTTAGATTTTCCAAGGCCTCTGCCTTGTCTTCTTTTCTCTACGAACTCCTCGACTATGAGCTTCACCTACGCGTATGAAAACGCTGCCCTTCCTGAGATTCTTCTCCTCGAATCCTCAAAGGATTATCCCAACTCCTACACTCCTTGCAGAGTCTTCAGATGCACTCACTGGTGCTGTCCCTCCTGAGCCTTCACAATCACTCAGACCCCTTGAGGGGATTTTGTCTTCTTTCCTCCTCCCACAGATGGAGAATGAAATGGATGCCTTTCTGGCTATCCTTCTGCTCAAGTGACCCTCTCGCTAAGTCCTTATGGGTGTTCAGTAACCCCGTGAAGATCCTTCCTTGGACTCTTCCTTCAAATGGCAGAACTCAAAGAGTTCTCTCCTCTCTTCTGTTCCTATCTGCACACTTTCTCGACACCCTCCTGGTGGAGTATCTTCCCCACAAAACATTCAGTAGTTCTGTCTTCTTGTGCACTTATGCACTTTCTCAATGCCCTCATGGCAGAGCTCTCATAATCCTCAGTGATTCTGTCTCTTTTGAACTCTTAGTAGAGTTCTTCTTCCTTTGTGCACCACCGTACACACACTCAATGCCCACCTGATAGAGCTCTACAAAATCCTCCACGATTCTGTCTGCAACTATGTTTCAGCTACACAGCCTTGCCTCCTAAGGTGTTCAGTAACCTCAAAGGTCTTCCTCCTAAGTTGATGATTCCAGTTCCTGTGCCTCAGCACATCTTTGTCTGAACCCACAGTGTTTAGAGGTGCATCCTCTATGCATGGCTCTCAGAACCCACAGCGTTCTGTCACACCCTCCTGGTGTGAAGCCTCAAAGAACTTCAACCTAAAATCAAACGAACTCCTGCAGAATGCATCAACACAACATACATTCACAACATATACACAGAACCCACACAGACATGCATATAAGACAGAATAATGCAGGAAAAACTGCTCTATTTATATTAATCAATGGTGAATGCCTGTAGTTACAATGTGTTCTCAAGCTCTCTCTGGCTCTACAACTCAACCATACTACAACCATCCTACTCAAAATGAGATATCAAGATCTCTTTTACTTGAGGGGCTCATCGAGCGCTTCCTTCCAATATTTACCTACCCTATTCAATTACAATAAATGGGTTGTCTAGTCCAGCACCTGGATCTAGATCTCAGCCAATCTACAATAAAGGTCGATCTACCTAACGCCTACTCAAAGGCACGACTTCCATGGCTCAACAGCCTAAGCACATTAAATTACATTCAATTCAAATTCAAATGAGGTTGCACCTCCCTTTTAGCATATGAATGCATGCGTGCTGACGTGGCTGGCTGGGTGGCATGGAGCGATGCTCCTGCATCAGGAATTAGTGGAGGACAGGTGGCAAGGAAGCCCTCCATTGGTGTTTGAGTCATCGGGATATCAGGGATCCTGGTGGAAAGTTGTTTGTGCACTTTAAAATCGTGAACCGCGAAACCCCAATGAGTAATATGACTGCGGTCATATAAGGAGCGGTTGCGTGGACATAAGGCTTAGCCTGGAGGCTAAGGAAGTAGGGGACTATATCGGGGATCGAGGATTGGTGAGGCGAGTTGGTTTATATAGCACAAATGCCAAAATCCCGATAGGAAGAACCCCGATAGCGAGGTAAAATGTTAGCGTTGACTTGTCATCGGGTTTCAGAGAATCGCGAGAACCAACTCGCGTGACCAAAGGACTCGCGAAATTGCGAACTTCGATTTCCCAATCGTTAAGCGAGATCTGTAGGAGTATTGTTGTGGGTGTGGAAAATTCCTGATAGGGAATTAGAAGAGCTTTTCAGTTCTTCAGGCCAAGGACGGAGGAGGTCCTGTGAGTGGACGTGTCTGGGTGGCGCGTCTGCGTCAAGTGGTATCAGAGAGAGAAAATTTATTTGCTTTCTGTAGCAGGGAGAAGGAAATTCACCATGCCGCTGAGAAGAGATAGACAGTCAACCGATCCATAGGATAGGGAGGTGAAGAGACGAAGGGGCAGGAAAATAGCAGATCCAGCCATAGAGAGACAAATGCATGATCTCCGGGCCAGACTCGAAGACATGGAGACAACACAAAGACGCACAGCTAGTGGAGGGGATCTGAGTGATTCCGACAACGAAGTCGAGGCTGAGCATGAGGAAGAAGTTGCAGCCAAGGATGCAGCCAATGAACGCCTAATTAAAGATATTTCATGGATGGGTGCAAAGGCGAAGATGGACATTCCAGTTTATGAGGGAAATTTGGATGTAGAAGAGCTTCTAGACTAGATTAGAGCTCTAGACACCTATTTTGACTATAAAGATATTGAAGAGGACAAGAAAGTTAGGCATGCAGTCACGAGATTAAAGGGACATGCAACCTTGTGGTGGGATGAACTGCAAGCTGACAGGCATTGCCAAGGCAAGCAGAAAATTAAGAGATGGGATAGGATGATTGCAAAAATCAAGGCAAAATTCATTCCCAGGGACTATCAAATTTCTCTGTTTAGGAGGATGCATAACCTGAGACAGAAGCTGATGACAGTGAAGGAATATACTGAGGAATTTTACAGGTTGAATATTAGGATAGGTCATCGTAAAAGCAATGACGAAAAAGTGGCCAGGTATATGAATGGCCTGAGATATGAGATTCAGGATGAAATGAGTATGGAAACCATCCGAACGGTAGAGGATTTTTATCAAATGGCTTTGAAGGAAGAAGAGAAGCTGGGTCGTAAGAAAGGTCAAAGAGGCCGAGGCAGAAGTCAGCCTAGAGGCAAAGTAGTTGCACAGGAAAGAACCTAGAAGCCCAAGGACGACTGGAAGAAACCTCAGACTCAGACAGAGAGAGGTGGAAGTTCATAGCGAGGACAATACACAGAGCAAAGAGAACAACATACTGAGCAGAGAGGAGGATATGCTGATAATCATAGGTTTCCTCATACCAGAGGTAGAGGAAGAGGAAGAGGTGGAGTAATCAAATGCTTCACATGTGGAAAGAATGGGCACAGGTCGTTCAAGTGTCTAGAGAAGAAGAAAGAAACTAGAGAGTCTCACGTCGCTGAGGCACAAAGGCGAGATGTTGAGGCAGAATACGATGAAGGCGGAAGATCGATGGTGATGCGGAAAGTCCTTTTGACGCCAGAGAAGGAGATGGAGAATTCAGCGCAGAGGAATAGTCTTTTTAGGACTACTTGCAAGACCAAGGATAGAGTATGCAAGGTCATTGTGGACAGTGGAAGCACAAATAATCTCGTTTCAACCAAGATGGTAGAGAAGCTGGAGCTGAAGACGATTGATCACCCGAGTCCATACAAAGTTTCATGGCTACAAAAGGGACATCAGGTAAATGTCACCAAACAGTGCTTAGTTGACATTAAGATAGGAGGATATAAAGATAAGATTTTATGTGATGTTATTCCTATGGATGTTTGTCATCTATTGTTGGGTAGGCCATGGCAATATGATAGAAATGTGACCCATGATGGGAGGATGAACACATACACCCTGGAGAAGAATGGGAGAACCCATATGTTGCATCCAATTGAGGATAAAGAGGTGAAGGCGGAAGTAAGCAATACATTACTCCTCATGAGTGGGAAGGAACTTCTTACAGAAGTTAAGAAGAAGGAGGATCCACAATTTTTTGTGGTCAGAAAATCGAGAGTTGTTCTGACTAGCACAAGAGTGGATGATTTGCCAGAAGAAGTTCAGGGACTGCTGGAAGAGTTTGCTGATATTGTAGTGGATGAATTACCTCGTTTGTTGCCACTGATGAGAAGTGTGAGTCATCATATTGATCTCATACTAGGAGCCATTTTGCCAAACAAATCCGCGTATAGATTGACGCAGCAGGAGAATGAAGAGGTCAAAAGACAAGTCCATAATTTATTAGACAAAGGTTTGGTCAGGGAAAGCTTGAGTCCATGCTATTCCGACAGTACTCAGTCCAAAGAAAGACGGAGGCTAGAGGATGTGCACTGATTCAAGAGCCATTAACAATATAACTATCAGGTACAGATTCCCATTATCGAGAATGGATGATTTAATGGATTGCCTAAGTGGAGCAATTTTTTTTTCAAAGGTTGATCTGAAAAGCGGATATCACCAAATTCGCATGAGAGAAGGTGATGAATGGAAAACAACGTTCAAGACAAATGAAGGTTTGTATGAATGGCTTGTTATGCCGTTTGGCTTAACAAATGCACCAAGTACCTTTATGAAGTTGATGAATAAAGTCCTGAGGGAATTCATCAGAAAATTTTTCATCATATATCTGGATGATATACTGATTTTTAGTAAGACAAAGGCAGAACATCTGAAGCATTTAGCTACAGTAATGAAGAAGCTACAGTAGGAGAGGCTGTTGATAAACATGAAGAATTCCTCATTCATGAAGACAGAGCTCATTTATTTGGGGTTTGTTATTTCGAAGAATGAGTTGAGGATGGATCCAGATAAGGTGGAGGTAATCAAGAATTGGCCATCACCAAGGAGCATATTTGAGGTGAGAAGTTTTCACGGTTTGGTTAGTTTCTACCGAAAATTCATCAGGAATTTTAGTGGGATTAGCGCAATGATGGACATAGTGAAGAAAAGACATAAATATTTTCATTGGACATAAGAGGCTGAGAAGAGTTTCAATTTGTTGAAACAGAAGATTACGGAACAACCAATTCTGGTGTTGCCGGATTTTCAAAAGACATTTCAGGTGAAATGTGACACAAGCGGGTTTTCCATAGGAGAGGTATTGAGTCAGGAGGACAAACCGATTGCATATTTCAGCGAGAAGCTGAATGAGGCGAAGATGAAGTATTCCACATATGACAAGGAACTTTATGCCATCATCCAGGCATTGAAAAAATGGAGGCACTATTTGATTTCGAAGGAATTTGTTTTATATAGTGATAACCATGCATTACAATTTGTGACTCAACAGGAGAAGTTGAATCAGAGGCATGTTAAGTGGGTTGAATACATGAAAAATTTCACATTTGTGATAAAACATATTTTTGGTATTGCTAACAAAGTTGTTGATGCTTTGAGCAGGAAGTGTTTGCTGTTGCAGGAGTTCAATGTCCGGAAGTTAAGATTTGATGATATTAGAGACATGTATGCAAATGACCAGGATTTTAAGGAGGTGTATGAAGTAGCTGAGAATCTAGTTCTCAGAGATAGAAGCCCTTGGACAAACTATATGATCCAAGATGGATTATTGTTCAGAGGCAATCAATTGTGCATTCCAAATTGCTCCATGAGGGAGAATCTGTTAAAGGAAAAACACAGTGGAGGATTGGTCGGACACTTCGGTCATGATAAGACATTCGCAAAGCTGAGCGATTCATACTTTTGGCCAGGGATGCGAGCAGAGGTCAAGAGATTTGTAGACCGATGCAGAATTTGCTAGCATTCAAAGGAAAGGAAGCATAATGCGGGTTTTTATCAACCATTTCCCATACCTGAGAAGCCATGGGATGAAATTAACATGAATTTCATATTGGGATTGCCAAGGGCACAAAGAGGATTTGATTCAATCTTTGTGGTAGTGGATAGATTTTCCAAGATGGAACATTTTATCCCATGTTAGAAAACCAGTGATGCGACTCACATCGCGAATCTGTTTTTCAAAGAAGTCATTCAACTTCACAGCTTACCAAAGAGTATTGTTTCGGATAGGGATACAAAGTTCTTGGGGCACTTTTGGAGGACATTATGGAAGAAGTTGGGGACTAAATTGTTGTTTAGTTCATCTTATCATTCGCAAACGGATGGGCAAATGGAAGTGGTGAATAGAAGTCTGGTAGACTTGCTGAGAAGCTTGGTGACAGAGCACCACAACAGTTGGGAAAATGTATTTCCGCAGGCAGAGTTTTCTTATAATGACTTAGTGAACAGGAGCATAGGCCAGAGTCCATTCCAGATTGTATATGGCACGCAGCCGAGAGGAGTTTCTGAATTGAGATATTTGGAGCAGACTGCTACTAGGAGCGCTAGTGCAGAAGAATTTTCTGAGGCAATGAAAGAACTTCACAGCCAGGTGAAGGAGCGGTTGCTGAAATCAAGCCAAGAATATAAATGCAGAACCGATCAGCATAGAAGACAACTTCAGTTTGAGGTTGGTTATTTGGTTCTGGCACATCTGAGGAATGAAAGGTTCCCAAGAGGAACGTACAATAAATTGAAGATGAAGAAAATCAGACCATGCAAGGTCTTGAAAAAAATGGGGCAGAATGCTTATGAGCTTGAATTATCAGATGGGATCGAAATTTCTCCGATATTCAACGTCTCAGATTTGTATCCATACAAATCTAGGGAAGCAGGAACAAGTGATGAACAACCAGAGGTTCAGTGGCAAAAGAAGATGCCGATTGCAGAGAAGCCATAGATGGAGAACATACTGGACAAGAGAGTCAGTAAGAAGACCAGGAGGAAAGAATACTATGAATATCTGGTCAAATGGAAGGGTCATCCAGTTGAAGATGCCAGCTGGGAGACTGAAGTAGAGATTCTGAAGCATGGATAGACTGTGCAGGAGCTCATGGACAGGAGCCCATGAAAATTTTCAAGTGAGGGAGTATCACTTGACGCAGACGCGCCACCCAGACACGTCCACTCACAGGACCTCCTCCGTCCTTGGCCTGAAGAACTGAAAAGCTATTCTAATTCCCTATCGAGAATTTTACACACCCACAACAATACTCCTAAAGATCTCCCTTAACGATCGGGAAATCGGACTTCGCGATTTCGTGAGTCCTGTGGTCACGCGAGTTGGTTCTCGCGATTCTCCGAAACTCGATGACAAGTCAAAGATGACCTTTTACCTCGCTATCGGGGTTCTTCCTATCGGGATTTCGGCATTTGCATTGTCTAAACCAACTCACCTCACCAATCCCCGATCCCCCATACAGTCCCCTACTGCCTTAGCCTCTAGGCTAAGCCTTATGTCCAGGCGACCGCTCCTTATATGACCACAGTCATATTACTCATCAGGGTTTCGCGGTTCGTGATTCCAAAGTGGACAAACAACTTGCCACTAGGATCCCCGATATTCCGATGACTCAAACACCGATGGAGGGCTTCCTTGCCACCTGTCCTCCACTAATTCCCCTGTGGCCCCACACTATTATCCTGTCAGGAAATCGCGTTTCAGAGTTTCACGATTCCATATGCAACGTTTTCTTGGTACTTAGGATCCCCGATATCCCGACCCTGGCTCACATCCCCCTAGAAGATAAGGATTACAAGATCACAGAGCCGAAGTGTAACTTTGACTTCTTCGAATTACACTCTTGTCTAAAAGATATCTTCCTAGATCATAGCGACAAAATTAGACTCTCGTAGTCCAATTTTCGTCTGTATATGTTCCCTCAGACCTACCACTTCCCTGAATTTTCCCTCAAATGCCAAGTTCATTATTTGCCCAGCCAAAGGGCCATCATTTCCTCCTTTGGCACAACCATGTTCACAATTACCCCCGAATCCATTGACCAAAGGCTGCAAAGCCCAAGAAGCGACTCTGCAATCTCATTTTCCATCGAAGCCCTGAATGACCTGTACCAGAAGCTCACCTTCCCCCAAAGAGCCCATATTTTTGAGATTTTTCTGTTAGAAGATGATCAATTTCCCAAGAAAAATTCCCTCTATCCATCCTCCATCTTTGTCAGGGCCATCTAGATCATTTCCATCCTTTGTTACCTATTATGATACTTCTCACATGACTGGGTAGATGATCCTATCTTACGTTTTTTATCCATTTTTTCTACAAAAGAAAGAGCCACAATTCAATTTGATTTCAGTCAGTTTATGGATGATAACATACATGATCATCTTTTCAGGTTTTCAACAGAAGGAATGTTTAGATATTCCTCGGTCCTGGTGTTGAAACATTTTTTAAATTTTTTATCCCTAAGACCCAAACTTTCCTTTTTCGGGTTTCGACTTTTCATAAAGCATAAGCTTTGTTATCATTCCCAAACACCCGGTACCGATTTCCCGAAAAAATTTATTCTTTAAATAATAAAAGGCAAAAAACCTAAAATGTTATAAGATTCCCAATGCATTTTCTATAAAGTTATTTTTTTAATCATGATAAGCTTAAAGCCTGAAGGAGTTAAGATTAACTTTAAAAAGTTTTCAGGATTCAGGGTTTGTTGGGAACATATGTTCCAATACATATTGAATCACAAAATCCCGATCCCTGGTTTCCCAAAAGAATGAGAGTTAGTTCAAATTCTGATTAATTAATTCACTAACACGAAAAGTTAAGGCTTAAGTTAATCATATCGTGATTTTGGGATTCGGGGTTCAACGATAACATATCTCCTGTCAACACGATCCCCGAAATCCCGAAACGGGAAATCTCGACCCATAATTTGTGTTAAACTGAATTAATCCTATTTTGTCTTTAATCCTGATTAATTAATTTGCTAATATTGAAATTTAAGGCTTAAGTTAATCATTTCGCAATTTCAGAAATCGGGATTCATCGATGACATACTTCCTGTCAACACGATCCCTGAAATCCTGAAATGCTTAATACCGATCAATTATTTTGCTAAAACGAATTTAACTCCTAATTTAAACTTGTCGTGATTTCGCGATTTCAGAATTCGGGATTCATCAAGGACATACCTCTTGTCAACATGATCCCCGAAATCCCGAAACGCAAAGTCTCGACTCTTAATCTATGATTAGTCTGATTTTAATCATGGTTAATTAATTCACTAATACGAAATTTTACGGCTTAAGTTAATGATTTCACAATTTCAGAAATTGGGATTCATCGATGTCACACCTTATGTATTCACGATCCCCGAAACCTCGAAAGTTTAATACTAATTAATTAATTTATTAAAACGAATTTAAGTCCTAATTTAATCTTGTCGTGATTTCACAATTTCGAAAATCGGGATTCAATGATAACATACCTCTTGTCAACTCGATCCCCGAAATCCCGAAACACGAAATCTTGACTCTTAATCTATGATTAGTCTAAATTAACTCTGTTTTGAAAGCATGATTAATGACAATCAATCTTTTTAGGTTTTGTTCACGTTTCGGTTTCCGATTGAATGAAATGTTCCGATTTTTGAATTCAAAAGCGTCAAAATGCGACCACTTAAATAAAGAATAACTGGTGATATGCGACACTAATGCGTATCTTAGTAAATATCTACTGCATTAAATGTGCTGCGTCAGTCCCTTCATCGTTAAATGAATTAAAAGAGAGTTTGAAGGTCTTTGTTTCACAACATTTTATGTTTCATACTATCAAGCGCAAGATGCATTTAGCCGAGCTCATACACTCCTTTTCTGTGACAGGTTTTCCATCTAACTTGAAGTCATGGCACCAAAAAAAGCACTAAAGAAGAGTGAAGATACACAGGAAGGAGATATCATATCCGACACTACGCCACACACTATCGACTCAATTAAATCTTGGACACAAATCTCTGAATTCTTGGAATACGAATTTAAGAATTCTCATACTGATTCCGAGAATCACTTTCGGGATATAGCAGAATCAGAGCTTCATAAGATCGTGGTGTGCCCTTGGCTTATGGCATACAACGACATGATCAATTGGGCCCTGGAAAAGGTTGATATTCCGACGAGGAGCATCTTAAATTATCAAGGGGTCGTTGTCGGCTCATTCAGGCTAGAGCATATACAAGTAATGTATAAACTCTCACCAAATCCTAAGTATATTTATAATGTTGAGTTTTTAGTTGAATTTCAAAGGAAGGAGTGTACTGAGGCCAATCGAACTTATCCGGATTTAATTAAAGAATGGTGGAGATGTCCATCAAAGTTTAGGGATGATAACCATGGAGTTTATGCCACATCATCTTTGAACGAATACATGGTCTATGTAGCCATTATGTTTTGTAGACTTTTTGGGAAAAAGGATCCCAGCCATTTTCCTGCAGAATGGGTGCCCTTTTTAGAAGAAGCTTCGAAAGGATTCACTTTCAACTGGAGTAAGATTCTGTCTGATAACTTAGCTCAAGAAGTTTCAAATTACAGAGTTGCAAAATCTAAAGGTCAACCAATGGCCTTTTACATGTCAACGTACATTATGGATGCAATCTGCTTTGCAACTCCTTTTCCCCTGATGAATTGGAGTTGGAGCATAGCTTGTCCTGAACCCATTCATGAGTATCACTCTGTGCTATGGGAAGAAAATGTTAAGAATGCATTTTATGAAATTTGTCATTTTATAATAATTCCAATGCATAAAATCTCTTATGGCTATGAACCCCCTCGCATTTCTGAGTCATTCTAAGAAAATCTCAAGGCAATAGCCAAATGGTTTGTTGATAAAAAATTCTCTTATGTTAGGGTTTATGGGTGCTCAATCCCCCCTCACGCACTTCTAAAATTCCTCCCAGACAGAATGGTATTAAGGGAGGTAGCACATCAAATAGTGAAAGGTGGTATTGGAATAGAGCTAAAGGTAGCTCAAAAGAAATCCTGGCCAATCTTCCCTGTGTATGTTGGGAAATTTTCATTACTAAACCTTGACCATTCTAAAGTGGAGGCTGAAGCACTAGAAGAAATAAAACTGGTAGATATTAAGCACATAAAACATGATCCTTATCAATTAGTAAGAAGACATTTGATGCACTGTAATTTGAAAGCTTATGATCATGAAACATTTGTTTATGATGATATATTCAAGGAGGTTAAAACCTATGAAGAAGTATTGAACAGGGTATGGGCCATGTCACCTGACTCACAGGTTGGTTTCATGCCATTCTAAAGTCATAGGCGAAGTTGTTTACCAAAGAGTTTGCAGGGTGAACCCACGACCCCACCTCCAGAGCAGGAAGGGCCTCCCCCAGGCTTTGAAACAAATGTACAGGATAAAGAAAATACAAAAGGAAAAATGAAGGAGGGTGTAATGCCTTCACAGGAAACAGGAGTCCCTCAAACAGAAAAATCAGAGACATGGAAAGGAAAGGAGTTAGAAACACCTTCAAAAACCCCTGAGAGTTTTCCGAAAAAGGTAGGAGGAACAAGATCGACAAAACTTGGAAGTCCCATTACTTCCTTGAATCCATTACAGTCTACTTATGGAAACCCCCACGAGGGAGCTCTATACGTTAGTGATCTTGAGCCTATTTCTAGGGATGAGATTACTTTATCCGATTCTTTTTTCAGTAAAAAGAGGAATTCTATCCTAAAACAAGAAATGCATCCAAGAGGAGATATGATGATTAAAAAGCACAAAATCATTATAGATGGACAAAAACATAAAGAGGGAGAATTCGCTACAGAAATAGCAGGCACAATGGGAGCTTTAGCATCGGAAAATTTATACTCTGTGGGTAGTTTGAAAACTATGTTGGAACAAAAAGACCAAATGATAGCTCAGCTATAGGGTCAATTGAAAGAGACCGAAAGAAATATCAGTTGGGGGATAAAAAAAGGTTTAGAACAAGCTAGATTAAATGATATTCAAAAGATTCAAAAAATGAAAGCAAGCTTAGAGGAAGCAAATCAGAAAATATAGGTCACTCAAACACAGGTCATAAAGCAAGAGGAAATAAATAAACAATTACAAGATAAGATTAGTTCCATTTCAAATCAAGTGGTAGAACTTGAAATTTTCTAGGCCCAGGTATTGGGAATACATTTGAAGATAGAAGAGGAACAACAGGGAGTGTTTTTAAATCTGGAAGTTTTCCATAATTACTTTTAGGAAACAAATAAATCCTTGGAGAATATTCTCCAGAAATAAAGAGAAGTGAAAGTAGCCAGAACGACTTTCCAAAAAGAAGTGGCCCTTTCAACAAAGGAGGAGGTCAGAAAGATTCAGAAACTATCTGTTTTAGAGCAGGTTAAAGGAGATGTAATACTCAAGGTGTGGGAGGCAAACCTTGTAGAAAACAAAAGAATAACCAGAGAGGTCAATGATGATTGTCAAGGAATTTTTTATCTTTTAGAAAAATCTTCGTTGAACATTGGAAAAAACAACTGTCTAGGGTTATTAGGAGAAATCAACATTGTCAAGCACCAGCTAAGATTCAAGGAAGATCTAGAGGAAATGAAGATGGAGATCCCAAAAATAAAGGTAATCAATGTCACCGAAATCGAAAAATGGATAGTGATGCCGAACTTAAAGTTGCAAACTATTAAGTTCACAAGGAAGGTAATTGAAGATCGTCTCCCTGAACTACAGAAAAAGTTCTTCATATTTGAAGCAAAAGATATACCAGACGCTCCCAGAGTTTTGGTGAAGTTTTTGGGAAAATGTATTCGTTGTCTTAAGACAGAAGAAGGAAGTTCATCAACGTAGACATGAAAATACTGTTTTGTATATTTTCATTATTGAAATAACAAAGTAGTTAAAATAGAAATGTAAACAGTTCGACATTGTTCATTCATGTAACTGTAGTCTTAGGAAGTTAGTTAATCACCAACGGGAAAATATTTGGTGATCATGTATAAATATATTTTCACAAGACTGAGAAGAGGCTTTTGGTTTTTGAGAGAGCCGATTGTATTAAAAAGTTTTCCAATCCACTGTGATATAAATAATACAGACGAGATTCTGAATTCTGTCAAATTGAAGCTATGTGTTCTTTACCCTTTTTCCAATATTTTTCTTCTTACGTCTTACTAATGAATGATTAACTATAAGTTTATTTCACACATTTATTGTAGTTTGAATTTATTTGGTTATTGAATTATTTATAGTTTTTCCTCTGTGATTGCTATCAGCAATTTCAAGACCTGTAGGTCATTTGAATGATTATATTTTACATTTCATTAGAAATCTCGTTTTCCTCTTTGTCTCCTGTTACAATATGAGATTCTTTCTTGATTAAAGCCTCATATTTTCACAGTAGTACTACTTTGTTATTTTACTATTCTTAAAATTGTTTCAAGTACAGGAAACAACCTCAACTGTTATTATGCTATTATTTTGAGTTCCAAAACTTTTTTTCTCTTTTCATCCCTTAAAAACTAAAGCAACAAATCTTCAAACTTTTATAATTTAATAAAATTTTAATCCTCATGACTGTCCCAAATAATAGACAGCCCAACATAGAACCTAGCCTCCAAGATCAAACTAGAATTTCTTTAAACCTGTTTAATACTATTCTACAAACAACAACTAACCGAGTTGAATTAGAACGTTCATGGGCAACTATTGAGAGAGTTATCAACATCCAAGAACAATGGGAAGCTAGACAGAGGAAGTTGAGAAACCAACTGTGATTTACCCTTATTTTTTATTCTTACCTTTTAATTACCTTTACCTTTACAGATGCCTTGATAGTATACTTTAGAGCCTTAAACTATAAACTCAGGAACAACACCTGGTATATTTGTTCTTGTTTTTTCAATTAGACAGGTTTCCATCTGCTCTTTAGAAATTAAACCAGGAAGGAAACCCACAGTCAGTGACCTCATGGACCTCACTAGTGAGGAAAAATTCAACTGAATTCAACTTCAAGGACTTCATAGACCAGTTATATAATCCAATTGTTTTCATGATGAAAAACAACACAGAGCCAAGGATCAATGAATAAATTCATAGAATCCTTCATCTCTCAGATCTAGATAAGACATGGGATTGGTATTTATACCAAAACCACACAGAGATAAGAGTGTATGGATGTGATATGGCACCTTATAGATTTTTCAAATACCTCCCTATGAGGATATTTGCACTATAGTACATTATATCGATGGTCAATTCAGATGACATCCATTTTTTTGCAGTCAAGAAGAAACAACAACTAAGGATCAATACTCAGATTGGCCCTTTCATCTGCAACAATAAATCAATAGGAGAAGAGGCAGATAACCTCTTGAAATAAATGAGTTTCACTCATATTTCCACTCAGACTTCCACATGGTATTATGACCCATTTGGTGTCATTTCAGAGCTCAAAGTCAAACAAAGGAGTACTCCTTATGCTTATATACATAATCCAAAAGTGGATAAGTATATGAACCAGATAGAATGGAAAGAAAACACATTGCTAGAAATAGAGGAACAACGTGCCCCTGTCACTGCTTCACATACCAACACACCTCAAATGAAAAAATAAAAGAGAGAAAGAAAGGGGGTTTCCCCTTCAGTCACATAGGTATCATCTGAGGACTTCCAAGTTTACAGAAAAAGGGCTAAAATCAGTCATGCACTAGACTTGCTCAAAGAAGGAGAAATGCAGTCCACCATAGTCATAGAGGGACCACATTCTTCATCCTTTTCAGAAAGTCAGTTCATAGTGTCCACATATTCATCTAAAAAACATGCAGACACCACTCTGTCAGCTGAATCATCTCATGAGCAAACAGAGTCAAATATTTTTGACAAATGCAAATAGATCAAGCAGAGAAATGAGCTCCTCAACAACAACACATATGCTCAGTTCTAGAAGCACACCTCCACTACTCAACACATGTTTCTTTCATCATTCGACCCAGAGAAATGAATAAATAAAATGGCATTCTTCCAAGCACAGGTTCCTCATCCTAAGACAACTACATATTATAAGAAGACTTCCTTTGAGTTTGATGTAAAGGATGTCCATCCAGTAGAAAAAATGGACATGCACAAAAAGACAGAGGATATGATATTCTCTACCTTGACAAACACCTCATTGACTGCTTCAAATTTACAGGTGTCCCTGAACAACATTCAGTCCTAATTGAAGCTGGAGAAAATCACTTCTTTGGCCAAAGACAACAAAATCAAATCACTAGAAGAATTGGTGTTGAATATTGGATATGACCCAACAAATGTCAAGGCAGCAGAAGAGTTGTTGAAGAAGAAGAATGCTGATATATCATCCTTGAGAAAGAAACTGAAGCTTCCAACTACAAAATTCACAAGTTAAAGAGGTGGCTGAAACTGAAGGCCACAAAGAAGAAATGTTGAAGCTTATCATGGAACAAAATGCACAGATAAAAGAAATGGAATCAGAAATGGATAAATTAATAAAAGATAAGGAACAAAGTATAAATATGGCCATGATCCCATAAGAGGTATTCCCCCTGACATGAATTAGGACAACAAAAGAATCTACATCATCAAAGATTCCATCAAAAATCCTAGTACAAGTTTTAGATGCATCTAAGAAACATGTGAAGTCCATGGAAGACATGTCCCTCCAAGGGGAAGAGATAAAAAAACTGCAAGAAGAGGTAAAAAACCTGCAAGAGCTGAAGTCTATGTTCTAGGTCAGTCGCCATGCAGAAATGCATCAGTCTCAAAGGTTTAGTCAACAACTATAGTTATTACAGAAAGAGACAGTCATGGAAAAGACCTTAGCCCAAGCTAAGGAAAACATTTGGATTGATATCAGTAAGTCCATGGTAGAAATATGGCCATACATACAACTCATGTTTGAAAAACATGAATTGGTAAATAAGGCCAGGGAAACAATTGAGAAAATCAAAGAAGAGCTAGGAGAAAGACCTATAGAGGTCAATGAACTCATCATATTCCTAAACTCCAAAAACAAGTAGGAGTTAGAAGAAATGGAAATTGAATACGTAACAGATACCATCCTTGAGATCAGGAAGGTCTTAACCAAGAAAGGGTTGATGTTGTAGTTAGAGGAAATGGCTCAAGTGATGGACATAGGAGTGAAAATATTTTTCAGTAAGTTTGAAGTACTACATAAGAAAGGTCTTCCTGGACTATTAGTACTCAATGACAAGCTAATCACTCTTTCAAATTACAAACAAAAAATCAGTGCAATGGCAAAGGACAGTTCCAAGTTTGCATGGATACAGGGAAGCATTACTGGTAAATATTTCCTAGAGACATTACAGTTGGACCTGAGTATTCAGCATGAGCTAAAAAATATCTTCATCACTAAGCCTACTTTATACTGAAAAGGATGAGATATACAGAAAGTTACTCAAGGTTTCCATCCCAGGTAAAAAGAGATGGGAAGATCTATGCTCTTTACTTTGTAAAGATAGTTTTGAGGTTCGAGTCAGCATGGAGCAGCCAACGAAAGTCAAATATATGAGTCCCAAACCACTTCCACCAAATCAATACCAAGGATCCGAGCAAATCATAAAAATTCCTATATTTTTGTAATTTGAGATCTAATTAGTTAGATATTTCCTCCATAATATCGCAGTCATTTATGATAGGATCTGTTGTAAATAGTTTTATAAATACTTCTTCCTTCGAAGTATTGAGGGTTGATTTTTGCACTGAGGAGCTATTGTGTAATTTTTCAAAGGATCGACCAGTAATAGAAAGGCTTGTTCATAGGATTCTTGTGTCATATTGTTGGTGATGTATTTCTATCTTTGTTAAATGTTTTCTCTGTAATCATTTCATATATTTAAAATTCTAATCATTAAAATAAAATCAATAGAATTTTTTTTATCTTGTATACTATGTCTCTGGTTTTTTAATGATCTATATGTTTTCATATGAAACTGAGTGAAGGAATTCTTAACTACTCCTTTGCTTAATGTACTTTCCCCTCTTATTCATCTCATTTAATCTGAATAGATCCAATAGTTTTACTACCCTACCTTGTGAAGAAAACCTTATAAAAATATGAATCTGATCCTCATCTTTATATGCATACCCCATAGCCCAATGGAAAATTAAGCATTCTTTCAGCCAATTATTACAAACAAAAAAAATTCAAACTGTCATAACTAGCCTAACATTTCAAACTTAAACAAATCTAAATCATATAGAAAGATCCCTCTCTGAAGCTAGCAGGGATAGATCCCAGCTATAAAAGTGGTTTTGATAGTTACCTCTTTCAATTTCTTCTACCCTTATACAACTCCTGGAAATTACAGAGTGATAACATAGTGGTGACCATATTGGGGAACTGAACAAATTTTCCAAATTTACGAATTGTCTTCCCTAAACAATAAAACTTTATTTATGAACAATAAAGATCTAAATTTCAAGAGATAAATGTGCAAAGGTTGTTAAAATTTGTAAATAATTAATTAGGTTTCTAAAAGTTTAAGTTTGGGCTCCAAAATGAATTCATACCAGATCTCACCCTGATCCAGAACTTGTAAAAGTAGTAGATAATCCTAAAAATTTGGTTAGAAAAAGAAGTACAACATAAATTCAAGGGAGTAGTAGTCCTCATCCTAGGGCCACCTCTCTTCCATAGAAGTTTCTCACAATCCAGGACATCCAGTTTGATCTACCTTTTGAACATAGCCTTTTCATAACCAAATCTGGCAGCTTTTTGGATGAAATAGTTTTAGATCAAGCTATTCTCCAACCTAGAACCCCTGAAAGACACTCTTCTGGAATAGATCTTAATCATCAATTCCTTCAAAACTTTGAAAAGTTACAAGATCTAGCATCAGACTTTGATCAAGATTTGCACAAAGCCTACATTCAGTAGTTTGTTGAACTTTTTTCCCTATCCATCTCTACATCTTCTATCAATCCTCATTTGACTCATCCTATATCTTGCAGCTCTACCTCTTCCACATATTCCACCACTTCTCCAACAATTATACAGGTTACCATCCAACCCGCCATAGGTGTTCCTGCTATCCAACCTCCTCCACTAATCATGGCAACAAGATATGCTCCCCTTGTTTTGGCTACCCCCATACATAATATTCCTCGGGATTATCAAACTAGGATTCCTCAGTTTGATAGCACTGTAAGTATGTCTGCACAACAACATGTTGACAAGATGAATGTCTTCTTTTACCTACAAGAGGTAGATGAGAAAGATTTCAAAATGAGGTTGTTCGCCCAAAGTTTAACTGCTGAAGTGAAAAAATGGTTCAAAAACTTACTAGATGCTAGCCTTAATGAAATTACTACCTTTCACCAATATTTTCTCAATATATGGGAAGCAAAGAAAAATCCACTTCAAATATTATCTGAATATCAAAGTATAAAAAGAAACAAAGGGGAAAGTGTACATGATTATTGCACTCGATTTAGAAATCTGTATAATGCAATTCCAACAAACATTCAACCTCCTCAAGGTTTATCTTTGATCAAATTCCCTGATGGTTTTGATGTTGACATGTCTTATCAATAAGAGAAAGAAACCCTACAAATTTGCAATAAATGCAAATATGTGTTGTGAGTGTAGAGGCAAATCTATTGGCTAAGAGAGCTAGATAGAGAACAAAAAGGAGGGTAACTATCAAAGATGAACCATCCACTTCCACTGTTGATGCTAAAATAGACTCATTGTTCAGAACTATGGAAAGAATGATGGAAAGACTAGACATTACTGATAGGAACCCACCAAGAGAAAATCAACCTGGTCCTCAAATCAGAAATACTAATTTTAGGAGAAATCCTCCCCAAATCAGACAAAGAGAACCTAGAGAACAAAGAGAATAGAGATTCCCTGATTAGTAGATTAGGCCACCTTTCCAAGAAAATTATGTTGATGAAGGGGAAGAAACAATTGAGGGAATTGATTATGTTCACATTAGTCTTATGGGAATAAATGATAATGATTCTATTTTTCTTACCCAAAAAGAACATGATCTTTTCCTTCTTTTGCAAACTAATGTTGATGAGGAAGAATAAGAACAACAAGCCTTTGAAAATGAAATAATGGAATTTCATAGACAATATAACTTGAGAAGTAAAAAGTCCAATGATAATCCAACCAAGAAATCCTCTGACTTTAAAAAGACAACATATACACTTGCCAAGAAATTTCCTGATAACACTCCAAAGAAAAATTCTTAGGTCCCAACAAAAAAGAATACTTGACTCTATATCGAAAACAACTCAAACAGATGTTCCTTCCACCAGTCATCCCAGAGATACTTCACAGAAGAATGTTTTTGAGAAAACAAATCTCCCTAATCAGAATAAAACTCCAACCTCATTCAGCCTAGAAAGTGAATTGGCTAAACTCAAAATACCTATTCCTCTAGTAGATTTAATGAACAAGAATGCTTACAGATCACATGTGATCAAAGCTCTAAAAATAGAGGTAGAAATGGGAACAAACACAGTAAACATTGATGATGATCAACCAAAGTTGTTATTTGGGCCCGAAGTTGATGGAAATTCTAAAAGTGGCGTTGTACCTCCTTTTTATGTTAATTTAAATATTCATGACAACACTTTGCACAGTGCCATGCTAGACTCTAGTGCTTCTCACAACCTTATTCCTAAGGCTTTCATGGAGAAATTGGGACTTTATATCACTAGACCTTAAAAGGATTTATATTCTTTTGATTCAAGTAAAGTTAAATGCATAGGTCTAATCAAATATTTGTGTGTTACTTTGGCACAAATCCCATCCAAAAGCATGGTAATGGACATTGTTTTTGAAGACATACCTTCGAAGTATGGCATGTTATTGTCTCGCTCATGGGGATCCAAATTACAGGATACCCTACAGTTGGACATGTATTATGCCACCATCCCATTATTTGGTCAGCAGAGGAGATTATATAGGGAAACGCTGATGAAGTACATGGTCAATAGTAAAGAGAAACCACATAATTACCCTTTATATTTTGTTCATTCTGATCTTGACTCCTTTATTTTATACAATGATGGAGACATGGAAAGACAAATTGCAAAATTGAAGGATGATGTTTATAATTTGGAGGAAAACAAAACAATCATGGTACAATCTGATGAACCAAAAGAACCTCTGTGGAGTTTAGACTTTAATGATGTTGTTAGCAAGGATGGATCAAGAGTTGGGGTGCGCGTTTCAAATTCAAAAGAAAGATGTACACAAATTCATTCCTACAAATTGAATTTTCAGTCTACCAATAATATAGTTGAGTATGAAGCTTTAATGCTTGGTTTGAAATTGTTAAAAAATCTTGGTGCCAAGAGAATTTCAATAAGGGGTGATTTTGAACTCATAATTAAACAGATCAAAGGTGAGTACTCTGCTAAACACCTGAGACCGAGAGCATACAAAAATGTTGTTCTAGATTTCGTACTGTGCTTTACTGAATATGATTTATAGGTGATTCCCAGAGGTCAAAACATACTTGTTGATGGTCTGGATACTTCAACAACCACTTGTAATATACCATTCCATCCAAATCACCAGTATACAATTGAGGTGAAATGTAGACCTGTTGTCCCAGACAATAACAGGTATTGGCAAGTTTTTGGAAATGATAAACAGATTGAAGATTTTTTGCAATCCAAGAATGAGTTTGAATGTGCAAATATTGATGTAGATAATGATGATGAAAAAGAAAATATAAATAAGATAGATTTAGAAGAAATAAATGAAAAACAAGAAAATATGGATTTTTTGCAATTAAAGGATAATATTCCGCCTAGAGGATTAGTCCCATTGGAAGAATTGTTTGATTTCGATGATGTAGATAAAAAACCAAAAAATGAACCTACTGGAAAAGAAGTTGAGGACTGTAATATAGGAACCAAAAATGATTAAACTGTCAAAATATTTACCTCCTGCTAAGAAAGAAAAATATATAGAATTATTCAAAGAATTTATAGATATTTTTGCATGGAGATATGAAGATCTAAAATCTTATGATACCAACATTATACAACACAAAATTCCCATAAAAGAATATCATAATCCTTTCAAACAAAAACTTAGGATAATTAACCCAAAGTTGATGGCTCTAATTGAAAAGGAAATATAGAAGATGTATGATGCTAAAATCATTGTCCCATTGATATTCTCTAAATGGGTGTCCAATTTAGTTCCAACCAGAAAGAAGAGTGGAGAAATCAGATTGTGTATTGATTTCAGAAACCTCAATAAAGTTTCTCTTAAAGATAACTATCCATTTCCCAAAATGGACCATATTTTGTAGAAGGTAGTTGGACTCAGTAGAATTTCTTTGTTAGATGGTTTTTTTTGTTACAACCAAGTGTTAGTCCACCCCAATGATCAAGAGAATACAACATTTACTACACCTTGGGGAACTTTCATGTATGTGAAAATGCATTTTGGTTTAATGAATGTTGGGGCCACACTTCAGAGAGAAATGGATATTTATTTTTGGATGAACTTGGAAGACTTATCGTTATATACCTGGATGACATAACAGTTTTTTTAAAAACAGATGAAGAACACTTAATCCACCTTAGAAGAGTTTTTAAAAAATGTAGGAGATTTGGAATCTCACTAAATCCAAAGAAAACATTGTTTGGTCTAGACGAAGGTAAATTTTTAGGACACATCATATCCAATGATGGAATTAAAATAGACCCTAGCAGAATTGAATCCATTCAAAAAATAGATCATCCTAGAAACATAAAAGAATTGTCGTCTGTCATAGGCAAAATAAACTTTCTAAGAAGATTTATGATCCGGATTTTATGATCAGAACAAAATGAATACATATTATTAATAGGTTCTTAACATAAAGTAACAAAGATACAATAAAATTGGTTTCTATTCAATAATGAAATAAGTTGAAACTGTAAAATGCAGTGGAAACAAGCTTGCTGGAATGGTGGCGGCTTATCTCTGAGAAGAGATGTGACGGTTGCGCTCATTTGCAAGAAGATAATTACAATGAGGCTCTGAAGTCCTTTTTACTATAAGCGGGAATTCCAGAAAACCTAGACATCCAAAAACCTAACCCTAGGAGACAAAGCACCAAAAGTCATGTGGGCCCCGTTTGGGTAAGTTAGTACATCAACTTCCCGGGGTTGTAACTTTTGCATACGATCTCCGTTTTAGGCGTATGATAGCTCATTGGAAAGGTATCGTTGAGGAAATTCATTTTGGGGGAAACATATAAGGAACTTTCATGTTTCTCCCTAGTTTCCCAAAAACGTTGTTTAGGGCCTCAAAACGGCTTCAGAAGTGAAAACTGCTAAAAATAGTAAATTACCAAAATTGTGAGAAAACCATTTTGAGCCAATTGGAAAAGGTGGGTGGCCATCGATATTCACATGGATCAAAGAGATACTTCCACCAGACATCCCAAAGATACTTCATAGAAGAATTTGGTTGAGAAAATAGATCTCCCTAATCAGAATAAAATTCCAGCCTCATTTAGCCTAGAAAGTGAATTGGTTAAACTCAAAATACCTATTCCTCTAATAGAGTTAATGAAAAAGAATGATTACAGATCACAGGTGATCAAATATCTGAACATAGAGGTAGGAATGGGAACAAAAATAGTAAACATTGATGATGATCAACCAGAGTTGTTATTTGGGCCCGAAGTTGATGGGAAATCTGAAAGTGGTGTTGTACCTCCTTTTTGTGTTAGTTTAAATATTCATGACAACACTTTGCACAATGCCATGCTAGAATTTGTTGCTTCTCACAACCTTATGCCTAAGGCTTTCATGGAGAAATTGGGACTTTATATCACTAGACCTTACAATGATTTATATTCTTTTGATTCAAGTAAAGTTAAATGCATAGGTCTAATCAAATATTTGTGTGTTACTTTGGCACAAATCCTAGCCAAAAGCATGGTAATGGACATTGTTGTTGCAGACATACCTCCGAAGTATAGCATGTTATTGTCTCGCTGACGGGGAGCCAAATTACAGGGTACCCTACAGTTGGACATGTCTTATGCCACCATCCCATTATTTGGTCAACAAAGGATATTATACAGGGAAACACTGATGAAGTACATGGTCAGTAGTCAAGAGAAACCACATAATTACCCTTTATATTTTGTTCATTGTGATCTTGAGTCCTTTATTTTATACAATGATGGAGACATGGAAAGACAAATTGCAAAATTGAAGGATGATGTTTATAATTTGGAGGAAAACAAAAAAGTCACAGTACAATCTGATGAACCAAAAGAACCTCTGTGGAGTTTAGACTTTGATGGTGTTGTTAGCAAGGAAGGATCAAGAGATGGGGTTTGGGTTTCAAATTCAAAATAAATATATAAAGAAACTCATTCCTACAAATTGAATTTTCAGTGTACCAATAATATAGCTGAGTATGAAGCTTTAATGCTTGGTTTGAAATTGTTAAAAAATCTTGGTGCCAAGAGAATTTCAATAAGTGGTGATTCTGAACTCATAATTAAACAGATCAAATGTGAGTACTCTACTAAACACCCGAGACTGAGAGCATACAAAAATGTTGTTCTAGATTTCTTACAGTGCTTTACTGAATATGATTTGCAGGTGATTCGCAGAGGCCAAAGCATACTTGTTGATGGTATGGATACTTCAATAGTGACTTGTAAGATACCATTCTATCCAAATTTCTAGTATACAGTTGAGGTGAAGTGCAGACCTATTGTCCCATACAATATCACGTATTGGCAAGTTTTTGGAAATTATGAACAGATTGAAGATTTTTTTCAATCAAAGAATGAATTTGAATGTGAAAATATTGATGTAGATAATGATGATGAAAAAAAAAATGTAAAGAAGATAGATTTAGAAGAAATAAATGAAAAACAAGAAAATATGGATTTTTTGCAAAATTAGGATAATATTCTGCTTAGAGGATTAGTCCCATTGGAAGAATTGTTTGATTTTGATGATGTAGCTAAAAAACCAAAAATTGAACCTACTGGAAAAGAAGTTGAGGACTGTAATATAGGAACTGAAAAGGAACCAAAAATGATTAAACTATCAAAATATTTACCTCCTGCTAAAAAACAAAAATATATAGAATTATTCAAAGAATTTATAGATATTTTTGCATGGAGATATGAAGATCTAAAATTTTATGATACCAACATTATACAACACAAAATTTCCATAAAAGAAGATAAGAATCCTTTCAAACAAAAACTTAGGAGAATTAACCCAAAGTTGATGCCTCTAATTGAAAAGGGAATAAAGAAGATATATGATGCTAAAATCATTGTCCCATTGAGATTCTCTAAATGGGTGTCCAATTTAGTTCCAACCAAAAAGAAGAGTGGAGAAATCAGACTATTTATTGATTTCAGAAACCTCAATAAAGTATCTCTTAAAGATAACTATCCCTTTCCAAAAATGGACCATATTTTGTAGAAGGTAGTTGGACTCGGTAGAATTTCTTTGTTAGATGGTTTTTTTGGTTACAACCAAGTGTTAGTCCACCCTGATGATCAAGAGAAAACAACATTTACTACACCTTGGCGCATTTTCATGTGTGTGAAAATGCATTTTGGTTTAATGAATGTTGGGGCCACATTTAAGAGAGAAATGGATATTGCTTTTGTGGATGAACTTGGAAGATTCATCGTTTTATACCTGGACAACATAACATTTTTTTCAAAAAAAGATGAAGAACACTTAATCCACCTTAGAAGAGTTTTTGAAAAATGCAGGAGATTTGGAATCTCAATAAATCCAAAGAAAACATTGTTTGGTCTAGAGGAAGGTAAATTTTTAGGATACATCATATCCAAGGATGGAATTAAAATAGATCCTAGCATAATTGAATCCATTCAAAAAATAGATCATCCCAGAAACATAAAAGAATTGCATTCTTTCATAGGCAAAGTAAGCTTTCTAAGAAGATTTATCCCTAACTTGGCAGAACTTCTCAGAAACATAACAAATATGTTGAAAAAAGATACAAAAAATAAAATGGACCATAGAAGCAAAACATTCCTTTGATCAAGTGAAACATTCCTTGACACAAGCTCCTCTGCTTATCAGTCTTGATTATACAAAAGATTTCCTCCTATTCTCTTTTGCCTCTGAGCATACCATTGTTATAGCAAGATTTGCCTCACCATTGCTATATGCACAGAGGGCCCTTTTCCATTTCCCTATGAGACTTGTCATCCCTTTTTTGATGAATCCAGAGATAAAAATACATATTTTTCCACATATACACACCCTATCTACTATACAACATGCGTATATGCAGGCTGCTCCACTACAACCTGTGTACATTGTGCCATAAAATACAAAAATGAAGTCGGGTTTCCATGTCACGACAGAAGATATCTGATCCTTGGCCTTCCACATACTGGAAACATTTTGAATTGTCCCTTCAATTGCATTTTGAAGGCTATAAGAACACAATTCCGAGCTATGGAAAAAAGGAGAAAGCATTCAACTTTGAGAGAAAAGTTACTCTGGAGAAATTACTTCATTTTGAGTTTGCATCCCTTTGTCCCTCAAGTCTGAACACAGTGTTTATCCCCCAAGCTCTTTCCCTATTGTTGAGAGAACCTCATTGTCTCTTTTCTATGAGCTTGCCTTTGGTGGAGGCCTAGTTGGAAGGAACTTGGTTTCTTAGTTTCGAACCATGCCAACATAGAAGTTTGTAATGTTTTCGCTTCTGTTGATCATCTATTAATAGAAATACTCCTTTCCCATCTAATTGGTATCATGAAAATATATGATTATTATCCATGGGCATATTTGTAATGTTTATTAATGGATTATGCTATCTAATGTGCTAACCACTTTATGTTATCACTATATACTTTCTCTGCTTGTTTGTTGAGAACTCATTGCAGGTACAAATCTTTGGGTCAAAGTACTCAACGGTGGAACATCATCATACGTTGGAACGAGGTAGGATTATTCCTTATCTCACTTGCACATTGGTTTATATTTCATATGTTGGAAATGAGTAGATTTCTATAGTGATACCTGTCTGTTGTGGTTTACCCTGGCCATAGAGAGTTTTTCCCTTGTAACAGAATTAGCGACTCCACTGGGGAGAGATCTTCTTTCTAAGGGTTGAAGTAATTTTTCTCCTTGCATTTCTCTTTTTCCTTTGTGTTTCTTGTCGTATCACTGCTTGACAGATTCTATTCACTCTGGGTCTGAGTTTTCAACCTTTTTACCCTTACCTGGCCTTGTTTTCAAGCCTGTACGTGCCCTATTTCCTTGATAGTCACGTACACACGCGTGTTATCTCACTACGAGCTGTGTATATACGCATTGTTTGCCTAAACAATCGCATATACCATGTTTCCTTGCCTGTTTTCTTGGTTTTGTGGTTGCTGGGTGGGATTTGATGACTGTTGAGCCTTCTTAGGTCTCTGTAGTGCCTGTTGAGCTTCTCTGGGTTGACAGGAAACCTGTTTGGAGTTGAATTTTTGGGTGTAGTCTTTCTCATCGTTTTTCATTTTTTATTTTTCCTTGAACTCTGGGTTGTTTCTTGGCTTCTTGGTATTCTGCTTGAGTCATTCCGTTTATACACAACATAATTTATATATCAGGTTTCTTTTCAGTCCATGGATTTTCTCTTTAATATATTGAAAATATAAAAAAATAGGCATTTTGCATTGCTTGGCATTTTTGTCTTTTGAATCTTTATCATTAGCTTAGTGCATTTAGTGAAAGATTGCATTTTACTTATGAATTGCAAAGTTGAAATTGAAAGTTGCACTGTTTTTATACGCATATCATTCATTGAAAAATTAAAATTAGACTTTGCATTATATTCATATTTATTTTCTTTCAGAGTCATAATATCATGAGTTTCACTTCCATACCCTTTTTAGTAATCACAACCAATAAAATGTATGCTTTAAACTAAAATTGATTAGTCATGATTTTCTTTTTAGGGTGCACAAACTAGTCTAGGATTTAGTGCCTTGGAATAGGATTTTGTGAGTAAAATTCTCCAAGGCAATTAAATCAACAAATGTGTTTGAGACAGGGAGTTGAGAATTCCATTATATAATTGGTAAGATCAGGAGGCTCCGTTGACACCAGATTTAATCACGAGGTCACGCGAATTTAGTTGAAGGGATAACCCCCGAATACTCGCCTAGCATCATAGATATTTCTATGGATTTATTGGTATTTGGGGATCTTTCTAGTACCCATACCTCTGTGAGAGGCGGTGATTTCAAGGTTTCGAGCTTTGCTACCCTGTCCATACGGTAATCTGGACTTATGATTTCTCGCTTGTGCATCCGTTATATAGTGGTTTATTAGTTGCTTGACTTAGGTATCTCATAGGTTACTTGTAGGGGTTATTCTTCTTGTACCCTCGGTCAGATAGGGGTCAGAAAACACACAACCTTTATGGAGGATTACCTCTCTGGGTGGAGCTGACCGACTGGTTGTTAATCCCACGAGGGCCCCTATAACTGATTTTGTTACCTCCAAAATTTAATGGGGAGTCTCAGGACCCTGTTGGATGAGATATACCTTGTTTAGTGAGGGAGACCACTTAGCCACTTTATCCCATTTGCATGCATATTGGCCTTTTGAATTTTGGTATTCTTTTTGACTACTAGTTGGCCTTAGGATATTCATATTTTGTAGAGTCATAAGTCATTGTGGAGTCGGACCAACATCCCCTCCGGTCCCGTCAGTTGTTACAGTTACCATCGAATTCCGAGTTCTTGCCTTCTAAAAGGCATAGATTTATTAGGTGTGGTACAGACACATCCACCTTTTAGAATTGTGGTCCCATGAGGATGAGTATTGAATATAGTCTCCAAAACACTAGGAGTTCTTCGACTCCCATACCGACTATAGTTAAGGGCACCCCTTCGACTCTTGGAACCACTATGGTTGTAGTGTCGGAGGCACATACTCGTAATATGGCTTGGCCTGTAGTTAATTCTTCATCCCTTGCCTCGAATCTGATTGGGGGTCTTGGTCATTTATCGGGTTACAATGTTCAGTCCATCCCTATGGCTTCTAGTCCATTTTCCTACGGTATTCCTAACTTCACTTCGCATTTTTTGACTGCCATCCCAACTGTTGGCCATAACGCTAGCATTGGAATTGGGGGCACTACACATCCTTACACTCAATTTTTGTTTGGTGGTTCTCATATCCCCCAAACGAACCCTAATATAGGAAGTATCCTTGCTCTTAACCCTAGTTCTAATCCTTTTACGGCTGGATGGAACAACCAGCCTGGCGGAAAGTTTCATTCTACATCCCTACCTCCTCAGTGTCGATTTTGACCAATACTTTTGGCATGACTAATCCAGTTCAATCCTCCAGGTTCCCACCCAGAGGAGGTCAGTATTACACTTTGGGCAACCCCTAACCCAGATCCAATCCGATTGGGGGAACTTTTTATAACCCCTAGCCTGGATCTAATCCGACTGGGGGAAATTTTCATAACCCTCATCAGAACATTCCTGCTAGAATGATGCCCAACCCACCTTATAGGAATCATCTTGGAGGAGGGCCTTATAATTTCAGACAGGGATTTGGTTCTTACCAGAATCCTAGGTGGAATGAAATTTCCAATGCATAATAATTCGTGGGAGGTAGGGGCTAGATGTCGCAACCCCGTCTCCATTTTCTAGCCACGCTTAATCTACCAGATTTGGCTAAGTTAATGACTGATTGTAATGATCCCAAGCCATTATGCAAGGATCATCACTGTTTTGGTGTCTTTTTAAAACTTTTTCTGAGTGAGGTATTTCATCAAACACTTTGCTGATCTACCTTTTAGATGTGTTTATATGTGTGTATGCAGCAAACAACATAAAGAGATAACTATGGAACATACCTCAACCACATGCAATAAGATAGACAAGCCAAAACATCTCAATCCTTCTTTATTCATAAAACAGAGAAACCTACTACAATGAAGATGCCAATCTGGAATGCTCAACAGATGGCCAAGAAGATAGACAATAGATAAGAGCTGCTACAAAATGCTCCCACTAATACAAAAGATGTCTCCAAAGGCTGAATAAGAAATGAAGATCAATACAAGAAGATCTAAATGCCAAACTCTCCAGCTGAAGAATGCCATGCTCCAATAGAAGGCTAAAACCCTCAATAACTCGGCTCTGCTGCCAAAAGTGTCCAATCACCCTAATAAATATGCCAACTGATAGATCGAGTGATGGTAAGAACAACCTAGGTGACCGAATCTCCAATATCCCTCCCAATCTCTGTAGATCTGAAATCCCCCACTGAATGGTGTGCCCCACTGGATGACTGAAACCCTAGATAATTTGGCCCTGCTGAAGGAGTCCTCCAAATGCTCTGAAACTCTCCAGAAATATAGATCGGGACACTGCAAGTCACTAGGTAAAGTCTCAGGGTCAGATCTGAAGTGTAACCCCTCCAAATGGACTAGATCTGGATCTCAAAAACGCCCTCCTTCTCTTCAATTCGCCCCACTGCTCAAGAAATAATATGAGCCATTAAACTGTCTCAGAAAGCACTAGATCTAATTTTCAAGGCCCTGCAATGAAAACCCAAGTGATAGAATCCTCAACGGCCCTGCCAATCCCCTACAACGAATCTCTCTCCAAAGATGGTGTGCCCCTCTTGCTGGAATCCCTCAACTGGTGCACCCTCTCTCTATCTGCACATGAAATTGATGTAGAGTCCTCCTGCAACTGAGAAGATCTAGAACTAGAATGGTGTGGGATAATATTTCATCTCTGAGACCAAGATTGGGACAAGATAGGTGGAATATTTCACCACCGAATCGTCCTCTAGGGTTTGTTATGTCAAAACCCTCAAAACCCCCAATATTGGGCTCACTAGCTAGAAGCCAGAAAACAAAATAAGATCATACATGAATGAATGAGAAGAG
>ML808123.1:85735-98103 GCA_009831015.1 Picea engelmannii | reverse complement strand
GGCCCTACTGCCAAAAGTGTCCAATCACCCTAATAAATATGCCAACTGATAGATCGGGTGATGGTAAGAACAACCCAGGTGACCGAATCTCCAAGATCCCTCTCAATCTCTGTAGATCTGAAATCCCCCACTGAATGGTGTGCACCACTGGATGACTGAAACCCTAGATAATTTGGCCCTATTGAAGGAGGCCTCCAAATGATTTGAAACTCTCCAGAAATATAGATCGGGACACTACAAGTCACTAGGTAAAGTCTCAAGGTCAGATATGAAGTGTAACCCCTCCAAACGGACTAGATCTGGATCTCAAAAACGCCCTCCTTCTCTTCAATTCGCCTCACTGCTCAAGAAATAATCTGAGCCATTAAAATGTCTCAGAAAGCACTAGATTTGATGTCCAAGGCCCTGTAATGAAAACCCAAGTGATAGAATCCTCAATGTCCCTGCCAATCTCCTACAACGAATCTCTCTCCAAAGATGGTGTGCCCCTCTTGCTGGAATCCCTCAACTGGTGCACCCTCTCTCTATCTGCACATGAAACTGATGTAGATTCCTCCTGCAACTGAGCAGATATAGAACTAGAATGGTGTGGGAGAATATTGCATCTTCGAGACCAAGCTTGGGACAAGATAGGTGGAATATTTCACCACCGAATCGTCCTCTAGGGTTTGTTATGTCAAAACCCTCAAAACCCCCAATATTGGGCTCACTAGCTAGAAGCCAGAAAACAAAATAAGATCATACATGAATGAATGAGAAGAGGCCCTTGCCTTTTCTTTATACTTTTGTCTCACTTTTTCCCTCCAAAGTGACTTTCATTTTATTAATATTTAATTAATTAATTAAATCACTTTAATTAATTAATTAACCCTTTTACCTTTGAGAAGCTCCTTATCTCTCCTTGTGGCTTCCTTGGCCACTGAAAGTCACTTCTAGCCATCCCATCCTGTAGTGTTGCTCCTCCCAATTCCAATGAGCAATTACACTGAGAGGTTCCTCCAAGTAATGTGCCCAAAATGACCTCTTCAGTGAATACCATTGACTTATGGCTCAAAATAGTCAAAATCATGGAAATCGTCGGAATGCAACGAAACCAAAGCCAACATGTGCGGAATGGCTCATAATGATGGAATATGATATATGCTTAGTCTGGGATTTTATATCACCTTCTTCTAGAAGCACCGCGGTCAAGTTACGACCCTAGGAAAAAACCCAGACCTCATGCCGATGGAATTGTAGGATTCGCCAATGTAAATTCTGCAGACTCGGCGATGAGCCACTTGAAGACTTTGTCTCTAAACTAGTCTGTTGGAGGGCCAGCTTCATCTGTGTCTTCCAACCCCACTCATTCGATAGATGTACATTCTATTCAATCGTCGAAAAACCCAAATGGTGACTAGAAACTAGGTGGGAATACAAGGAAAGGTCGAAATAATCGTAAAAGTGGGAAAAATTGTAATAAACCCAAGAAAAAAGATAATAATGGGAAACCGAACGATAATGCTGGAGAGGGTAGGAAAGAGAAACGTAAGGTGAAGTTTCCTTGTAAACTTTGTACCAATTACCACCTTACACATTTATGCCCCAAACTCGCAGAGGCTACGAGGCTTTTGAATCTACCGCCCGCTATGATGACAAATCCATTCCCACATAACCAACACTTAACCTCGAGCTATTTGAATTCCGTAAATGTGACCAGTGGGAGTCAAAAACCACCACCGCAAGATGGTGACCATGTGTGTATCAACATGGTCGATGAGAAAATCTATATAGCCACTCGATCTTGAGATTGTATCTCTTCACAAGCTAACTTTGGTCTAGAAGCTTCCCCTCCTCCTCTGGAGATGAACTTACAGATTGAGAAACTAGAGCCACCGCCTCATATTTCGAAAGGAGTACTTAAGCACTCTACCCAAAATCCTAATGCTAGAGCCACCCATTACTACTCTATTGTTGAGGACCTGGGCCAAACCCTTTGTGCGATGTCGGCTTTGGAGGTACTCCAGACGTGTCCTTCATAGAGGAATGCCTTACTCTTTGCCTTAGGAGTTCTAGAACCTAGTGGCTCAAAAGTTATTAAGTTCGATGTCATGGATGTGAAGCCTCACCTACCTTACCATGTGGCTTTCCAAATCCATGTTGAGTATTCCAAGTATACCATCAAAGGTGTGGTTGTTGATGAAGGTGTTTCCACTTGCGTGATGTCCCTAGTCTATTGGAAAGCTCTATGTTCTCTAACCCTTTCCAATTCGTCGAACATGTTGACTACATTTGACGGTCATTCCTCCCTCCCTCACGGTATTCTCCCTTCCTTTCTGATCCAGTTAGGTGGGAAGATAGTAGAGGTGGAGGTAGAGGTAGTTGATGCACCTTTTGATTATAACCTGTTACTAGGTCGGAATTGGACCTATGCTATGGTCGTTTGCATATCGTATGTTTTCCATACGCTTTGTTTTCCTCATCAAGGGAAGATCATGACAGTCGACCAGTTTTCCTTTGCATACTCTAGTCCTAAATCATTTGTCGAACCGTTAATCCCTATGATTGACAATTATCAGCTGACAACTAATAATATACATGTCGAAATTTATTCTTCCCTTATGGGTACTTTTGACTTCTCGACACCGAATCACCACGTTTATGCCATGTCTAGTAGGCCTGCTTCGAAAGAGAGGTCCATTCCTTTTCGCACTTCCTATTTTAGTGATCCATGGACCCTGCCTTTCCTGACTTCATCGTGTGAAGGACAGTCAGATGTTGGCATGGCCATGCTACTATCGGCAACATAGATTGTGTATCAAGCTGTTCTTGACTCTTTCGTCGATCCCGATCATGTTACCTCACCGACGGATGAGGAGGATCCTGTTCTTAGGCTTGTATGGGCCACCTCGTTGTCTTGTTTTCATGATTTCCTAGATGAGACTTTTCCTTTGGACGAAGCCATCCTCAAAGCCATGAATGGTTCTGATAGACCTTGGGATGATATGCATCATCGATCTTATTTTATCCCAAGTCTTGAAAGGATCGAGCAAGATGACATTCAGTCTACTTTGAGTGAGATAGTTGGTCACACCGTAGTTCCACTTGATATGCACAACATTTATGCTGAAGGAAATATGGTGAGTATTTATCCTATTGTATCAATCGATATCTCTGGTACCCCTAGAAAGATTGAAAACGTAAATATAGGTGCAGATTGTTCACCAGAAGAAATTTTGATCTACACCGATATCTTCAAAGAATTTTGAGATGTATTTGGTTGGTCATATGAAGAGATGCCAGGGATCGACCCTCATATTGTCGAACATGAGATTAGAACTTACTCGGATGGTAAACTTGTTCGACAATGTCTTAGAACTATGAATCCTAGGAAGGACCCTGCTATTAAGGCATATGTGGAGAAGATACTTAATGTTGGCTTCATCTACCTAGTTCCTTTGACCGAATGGGTATCCAAACCTGTTCCTGTGAATAAAAAGCAAGGAACCATCCGTGTATGTATGGACTTTTGTGACCTGAACAAGGCTTGTCCTAATGATAACTTCCCCACACCTTTCATTGATCATATTCTCGATGAGTGTGCGGGAAGCGAGATATTTTCTTTTATGGATGGATTTTTAGGGTATAACCAAATCCAAATCAAACCTGAGGACCAGCACAAGATGACATTTATATGTCCTTGGGGTACTTTTGCATACCGAAAAATTCCTTTCGGCCTTAAAAAAGTCGGAGCAACCTTCCAACATGCCATGAATTTTTCTTTTCACGATCTTAAGCACATAGTCGAAGCCTACCTTGATGATCTCACTGCTCACTCCCGCAAGAGAGTGGATCATATTATACACCTTCGGTTTATTTTTGAAAGATTTTGTTACTATAGAAATTGGTTGAACCCTGATAAATGCATCTTTGGCGTTAAGTCTGGTTGTCTTTTGGGATTTTTAGTCTCCGAGAATGGGATCATGGTAGATCCTCTTAAGGTTGAGGCAATACGTCAATTGCCTCCCTCGCACATGATTAGACAACTTCAGGGTTTATAGGGGAAAGCTAACTTTCCGCGTCAATTTATAATGAATTATGCCAATATCAGTAAGGGTTTCATGCACTTCTTGAAGAAAGACACCCTTTTATCTAGGATGAGCGAGCCCAAGAGTGTTTCAATGCTTTGAAGAAAGCCTTAGTATCAGCCCCTCTGCTGAAATCTCTTGATTACAGTAGAAATTACTTTCTTTATATTGCCAGGTCTGAAGAGACGATTGGTATGGTTCTAGTTCAGGAGGATGATGAGATCCATGATCACATCATCTACTATCTTAGTCGAAATTTAGTTAGTCCTGAGCTTAATTACTCTCACATTGAAAAACTAGCTTTGGCTGTCATTCACGTTGTCCAATGTTTATGTCACTATATATTTCTTTGCAAGACTAATGTGGTTGCTGATGTCAATCTGTTTCAATACGTCCTTACCAAATGTATAATAGGGGGGAAATATAATAAATGGATTGTCATTTTACAAGAGTTTGATCTCAACTTCGCTTCGACAAAGTCCAAGAAATCACTGGTCTTTGCAGAGTTAATATATGATTTTCCATGATTAGATGAGGATGTTATCCATGTTGATTCATTTGCGGATGAGCACATTTTCCTTGTCTCACCGTATGACCCCTAGTATGGAGACATTGTTCTCTATCTTCAGACCTTGAAGTTCGCTCAACATCTTTCGCGAGATGACCGAAAATGTATTAGATACCAAGCTAAGAAGTATACCATCATTGGTGAAACTTTGTATCACCGAGGGATAGATGATATATTACGTCGTTGTTTAATTCACGAAGAGGCTGAGTCAGTCCTAAACGATTTCCACAAAGGGGCTTGTGGTGGTCACTTATCTGGGATTGCGACAGCCCAAAAAATATTGCGAGCTGGTTATTTCTAGCCTAGTATCTTTAAAGATTGTATTGAAGTGGTTAAGAAGTGTCACCCCTGCTAGTTGTTCACTCAGAAAATGCGCTCGCACACAACCCCTTTTCACCCAGTCATTACCGTCGGTCCCTTCACCAAGTGGGGGGTAGACTTCGTAGATTGCAACCCAACTTTGGCTGGGGGGCATCAACATATTGTCATGGTTGTCGACTACTTTAATAAGTGGGCCGAAGCCATGCCTACCATTAAATCCAATGGGAATACTGTTGCCTTCTTCATATTCAATCAAATTATCACCCAGTTCGGTATCCTGAGTGATATTTTCACTGATCATGGCAGTCACTTTCAGAACAAAATGATTGTAGAACTAGCATCTAAGCTGGGTTTTAGACATGGTCATTCCTTACGTTATTACCCCCAAGAAAATGGGCAAGTAAAAGCTATCAACAAGTCTCTCAAGACCATATTGCAAAAGATTGCCAGTTAGAGTAAGTTTGATTGTCACATCATGCTATATCCCGCGCTTTGGACATACCGAACCATGGTTAAGACTGCCACCGGTTTTTCCCCTTTCCAGTTAGTGCATGGTGTGGAGTCGATTCTTCCTATTGAATGCGAAATCCCTTCTCTTAAGTTGGCAGTTGCGCTCCTACCTAAAAATTCAGATCTAGAGAAACGCCTTGTGCACCTAGAGATTCTTGACGAGCAGCGTCAGGATGCCTTTACGGCCATTAAGGCGAAAAAAAAACGTGTCAATGTCCAATATGACAAGTGTGTCTTTCCTCGATTGTATGCTCAAGGTGAATTGGTCCTTGTATATGACCAAGCCAAAGAACCACTGCGGGTAGGCAAGTTTAAACCCATGTGGCATGGTCCATATATCGTGCGATGTGTTCTAGAAAAAGAAGCCTATGAGTTAGAAGATTATGAAGGGAATGTGTTGGTCGAGCCCATAAATGGGCTCTACTTGAAAAGATATTAGCTTAAGCCTAGGCTTGGGAGGAACTCTTTGTATAGTAATGTAATTTATTGTATATGCATATCTTTTCCCCTTCTTTTTGTCTTTGTCTTGCTTACCAAGTTTTCCCTTTATTGACAGATGTCAACGGAGTTTTCATTCTACCCAGGATTCACAAATGGAGCCAATCATCATACACGAAACTTGGCTTCCGTCGCTTAGGTGGTTTACTCACCTGAGGGCCTACTAATGTTGTCAGGTGACGTATTCCTAGGGTCATCCACGGACAATTTGGCCAAATATAGCATTGTCATAGAACTTTTGCACGATGTTATCTCACATGGTATTCGCTCTTTAGAAGTTCACTTGGATTCCCAGTTAGTAGTATGTCAGTTGAACGACCGTTACCATGTGTGTGATCCTACTTTACTCCGACAATTCGTATGGGTACGTCTTTTAGAACGACAGTTTGATTTTATCACATATTATCACATTCCTAGGAGTGCTAACCATGTATCTGATGCCTATGCTAATTACGTTTTAGATTGGAATTTGTCACATTAATAAAGCAAAGAAAACAATTAAATCAATGTACACATTGTAAAATATAAGTAAAGACGAAGATCCTTTTTATATATTTAAAAAAATATGGTGTTTATAATACAAAATTGGGGCTAAAACCCTCAATACACATATACATCTGATATATAGATCCCATGACATCTACGCCTGTGGCGCCGAATGTGTGTTATGATAGCAAACCATGGCATTTGCAAGATGTCAAAAACTTCATACCCATGCTCTAGGTACACCCACCACCTGTCGCTGCATGGCTTCAGGTATATCCTCTACCTGAACCATTGGAATCCTCTGTGTCAAACGAGACAGGTTGCCCTGCATGTTTTGTAGGACTCTATCAGTTTCTCTTCCCACCCCCTCGTCACCCCAGTGCCTCCATCGATGTCGAGGTAAACCCTATGGTCGTCGTAGACCCACATCTACATCACACAAGTGTCTATTTAATACTTAAACACCACCCAAAAATATTTTTGTCTCATAATACAAAAATACAAAAAATTGAAATATTTAAAAATCATTTTACCTATGTCACCGTAGGCGGCCCCTGGTGGAAGTGGCATATCTGGATCTCCTCTAAAGTCGATCCCCACATAGGGATAGTCATCCAGAGCGATGACTTCTCTCCACCACTAGAAGAAAAAATTCTCGTTGTAGGGTGTTGGCATCCTACCTCCCCCCTGCCATCTCATGACCTTGGTCAACCACACCATGGCTAGATCGTGCGGTCCCCTAGCAAGGATCTCCAGTCTAGGTCCTAGACCCAGAACCCACTCAAAAAATAAACTGCAAATAATGGAGACAAACCCAAAGTTTCTCTTACCTGCTTGTTTTCACTCTGTCAAATGACCTTTCATATTGGTCAGTAGTGAGGTACACTAGTCATAGACAGTGGGTCTCGCACACTGCACTGCATAAAACATGAGCGGCCTCGATGCTGGATGCAACGAAGTTGAACCTGTGATCCTGGTCAATACATGCATGATGATCTTCAAGATGAGTTTATTTATTTCCCAGATAAGGATTTGAATTCCCACCTTGGGAGTCCCCGCTACATAGTGAGCATCAATATACTCCTTGATCTTCATCCCACTCCCTACTCCGCATGACTTGATTTTTACAACCTCTCCTCGGCATGATAAAACAATCAATAAGTAGATGTCCTCTACTTTGATCCTCAATGGCTATCCATCGAGGATAAATCTTTCGCTATCAGGGTCCCAGTAACCCAGCAACATCTCCAACAACCTCACTTGGGCCCTCATTCCTTTGAGAGCCCAAAAATTATACAAGCCACATATTTTTAGAGCCGCTTGAGCCACCAGATCTTGGTCCACAACTGCATCAACCTCCTCGTGTTTTCTCTCTCTCCATTCAAGAACCATCCTGCAAAGGAAAAACCAAATTTTGAGTAAGAACCCTCCTTTTTGGTCATTTGCGTGCTTGTACGTGGCTTCCTTTGCATACAGTCACGTGTAGGGTTTAATATACACCCCCTATGGTTCACATAGTAGCGTATACCTCATCGTATACATGACCTAAACAAAGCCAGCCCGCGTACACCGAAATCCATATTTTACGCCCTCAATAACTAAAACACTAGAACCTAATTCAAAAATGTAATCCAATGAATTTGAAGAGGATGAGAAGTAGAGTTACCTGATCCAGATGATTTGTGATTTCATTTCCTGATGCTACTGCAATCGTCGTTTGAATCCTGAAGGTATTTTGGTCCAAATTGCACTATTTGGGTAAAAATCAAAATGCTATAGTAATTTTTTATTTTATTACTATTTATAAGCTATTTTTACCCACTTTATATAGTTTCATGCTATTTTTTCACCTAATGGACTAAAACAAAAATGGTTTTACGCTGGTTTCGGTAGTTTTGACTCAGATTTCTTGTGGATTTCAACATTATGATTGGTCGTTCATCACCTCGAGTAGGTATTTTCATAACCTAGCATAGAGGACAGGTATCCACTCCATCGTGCATTTTTGCATTATCCTCTAAAATACCGCTTTTGTGCCTTAGGTACAAACCCATTTGTTGCGACACAGAACCTTCCATCTGCTATAAGTAGTGTTGCTAATAAATGGTAGAGACTTACCAAACATGGACGCCCTAGTTATATCCTCTTTTTCATTTGGTTCCCATGCTGAGTTTTTCCTTAGGTCCGGGAGTCCATTATAGCTTGATGCATGACATTATGATGAGCCTCATTTGTCACTCATACACATGCGGCCCTATTCCCCGTAGACTCCCAAAACGAGTCTTAGTTAATCTCTTTTCCGACTCATCTAAAAAACAAAAAGATTGTCGAGTGATTTGTCCCTTTCACACTTGTTAAGTTGGATTTGAAAGGTCATGAGTCTTAGTTAAGCTATTTTCCGACTTGTTACCCACTACTACATATTGAAAAAATTGCGATGACCACTTGTGATGAAAGTACTCTTTCGTCGCAACATGCAAGAGAAAAAGTTTTTTTTTCCTAAATCTCCCCCATGTTCATCACAACTTCGACACCTATAGTTTGACTGAATTGTAATGGTCAAAGTTCATCTCATAAGTGACAACCTTAGATTTTCCATCGCATAAGTGACGATTGTTGACCATAATAATTTAATCAAACTTTACCGTTGAAAATGACCTAAAATAAATAGCTGTAAATATATATATATATATATATATATATATATATATATATATTAGGTCACTATCGTCGCAATTGCGATGATCGTGACCTAAAATTGGCCTATAAATATTTGATGATTTGAAGATGTTGCGACAATCTTTCTATAACAACAATGGTTCCAAAAGGGTATTTTTGTGCGGAAAAATGTCACAGAATGTTGTTAGAGGTGGGGAAAAAAGTAAAGCAGGTGAAAAGGGTGATGGTAGATGTTATTTCCCTTGTAAAAAATGTTGCCTCAGATGTCCCATAAGAATTTTAACAGCAACAACTACAAAAAATTGTAGGAAATATTGATGGCGGATCGAATGAATATCGTACCATGGTAATTAGCTATATATTTATTATATTTTTTTTATTTGTCAATTTTATATAAAATTATATATATGTATATATATTGTTTGAATGTTTGTTATAGTATACACTAATTTTGCATGATTGTTTGTAATTATAAAGTTAGAGTTGCCCTCTAACTTTTCGCAGAATATTGCACCAAGTATTAGTAGAAATGATGTTGTACAAGCTGAGGAACATCATCATGACCAAGCAAATGAGGATCTCATGGAATAAGATGATGGGACAAATCAAGTTAATGATCCCATGGAAGAAGATGATGGGACAAATCAAATGATCCAAGATTTGTTTTCGCAGCCAGATGAGGATGGGGAAAATGTTGGTATTTATGATGAACCTCTATTAGAAAAGGAAAATAAACGACTTTATGAAGGATCAAGAGAAAATCTTCTCTCTGCTAAATTGTTGCTAGTGAACTTAAAGGTTATGAATAATTTGTCGAACAATTGTATGACACAGATACTAAGGTATGTAATATGTTTCATCTCATACTGTACATAAATGTTGATTTTTTTATATTTGTTTTTAGTGTTAATTAATGTGTAAAATAAGAATGCATTTTTTACAATTAATATTCTTACATTAACTAGTTGTTTGTTATGTTGTAGATTGTTAGGTGAATGTTTGTTACCATCATCAAATATTTTACCTCGCACATATCAAGGTTTGCATGCCATTATGAAAGACATTGGAATAGATTATCAAACTATAGATGCATGTCCTAATGACCATATTATATATTATGGACAACATGCTTCGAAAATAGAATGTCTGTAATGTCTTATTAGTAGATATCAAACCGATCAAGTAACAAAAAGGGTGCCTCGAAAGGTTCTTCGTCATATTCCCATACTTCCACGTTTGCAGTGATTGTTCATGTGTGAAAGAATAGCACAATTTATGGATTAACATGCACATAACAGAAGTGAAGATGGTGTTCTTCGAATGCCTGCCGATGGTTTTGCATTTAGGGAAATTGAGGAAAAATGGACAGATTACAAAGATGAACCTCGTAATATTAGGCTTTTATTGGCAGCTGACGGTGTTAATCCATTCGGAGAGCTTAGGTCTATTTACTCAGTGTGGCCTATTTTTGTTATCAACAATAACATTCCTCCTTGGATGTCAATAAAGAGGGAGAACATATTGTTGACAATGATTGTTCCAGGTATTTGTTTACATTAATTTTTGGAATTTAACATTTTCAGTTGTTTCAATTTTTGCATAATATCTTTTGTTTATTTATTTAATTATATATATTACATGATATCATTCCTTTAGTAATTATGTGTAATTTCAAACAATTAGGTAAGTACCAGGTTAAAGAAATGAATGTATATATCGAGCCTCTTATCGACGAGCTACTAAAGTTATGGGCTGGCATCACAATGTATGACAGATGTAAACCAATAGGGGAGAAGAAATTTAAATTCCGTGGAATACTTTTATGGACAATTCATGATGCCCTTGGACTAACACATTTTTGTGGTATGTATAAGCATTCTAATATAGCACTTTAATACTATACAATATTTTAATGTTATCATGATGTATGTTTACATTTTAAATAATATCATCGTATAATTGTCGACATTAATCCATTTGTTGTAGGTCTTCAAACAAAGGGTAAATTTTGCATGTCCAGTTTGTGGCCCTAAGATGAAGTATCGTCATTCAAAAATTTTAGGAAAGATGGTGTTTGATGATTATAGGCACCTCCTTCCTAAGAACCATAGGTATCGTACTACTAAAAAACATATTTTCAATGGGAAAGAAGAGACTGGTTTAAAACCATGAAGAATGACACCTCACCTATGGAGGTTGGAATATAATAGAAATCATCAAGGTACTCAATTTCATAATGTATCGTAGATCGTGTAATGTTTTGAATGTTTATTTTAATCATTGAATTTATTTTACCGTATTTGATCATTATTTTTGTGATTTCTTTTATGCTTCACGAAGGCCACAATCATCATGAAGGTATTAATAATGGGCTTCCATGAGGAATGAAATCTTATCCTGCTCAATTCATGAGGTTGCCCTACTATGAGGAGCTAAAAATAGCTCATTTGTTTGATACAATGCATATCAGGAAAATGTGACTGAAACGTTATGGCGAATCATAGATGGTAGGACGGACAAAGACAAAATTGTCAAAATTTGTACTGATATTCAGGAAGCTAATCATGCAATGCGAAGTGTGATCCGATATTCAAATAGATCAAATGGAGTACTAGACCGAAATAACCTCCCATGGTTATTAACAGAGCAACAAATAAATGATGTAAAAGAGGTCATTCAAAGAATTAAATTTCCCACGGGTTTTGCTTCAAACATAAAAAATATCTTAACGAAGAAAGGCGAATTTGGATTGGCATACCTTCATTAAGGTAATAATTTTGGTATACATATTTATATATATTGGCCTTATAGATCTTTTTTTTTTTTTTTTGCTTGTCTACTTTGGTCGAAACAAATAATGATTCATTTTGTTGTTACAATATGTTCTACTGCTATCTCTCTCAAACGATTTTGACAACTACGTCAAACAAGTTATATATGATCTTGGAAAATATATGAGGTAAGACCTAGTTGTGATTTATAAGCAAAATGTTCTTTCAAATTATTGTTGTACTTAATGACACATGTATTACTTGTACTAATGTAATGTAATATATTATATTATGTTATGTTGAAACATGTTATTTTCTTGTGTCACGGTCTCATGTAGATGGTTGTCATTGAAATAAATCCATGAAGATGATATAAAGTATTGGAAGAGAGAAATTCCTTGTCTAATGTGTGAAATGCAAAAGTATATACCTCCTACATTTTTCAATGCACAAGAACACTACCTCATA
>ML808123.1:37200-51985 GCA_009831015.1 Picea engelmannii | reverse complement strand
ATATATATATATATATATATATATATATATTCCAAAGAAAAACTCATTGTATTTGATATCTCAGTAGGGAAAAAAATACACATAAGCTAGCCTTTCAGCTCAATTCATCTTCCCTGATACTAACCTATACATATACATTTCATCTTCCAAAAGAGATCCATATATGATTCGTACATAGCCATACAAAATCAATCTAGACAAAACCTAACATAAATAGAATCGTCTTTAACCTCCAAGAAAACATAATTCTATATCTACCCCAAGAACTATCAACCAACCATCAAAACATAGACAATTGAGTAGCTTCTAGTAGAGAATTGTCCTTGTATTCACATTCCCACAAGGAGCCTTGTAGCATGATGCCTTATTTTGACAACATATCCTATTTTTTATTAAAATCCATGTAGATATGGAAAAATGAGGCCTCCTCGAACATAGATTTTTTCTCCAAGCATAGTGCCATGATTGGCTCCAAGACCAAATATGTAATATTAAATTTTCCATTATTCCAATCCATCAACAACTTAAAATCTCCAAGAACTTTCAAACACCTAATATTTTTTTCAAGTGCCACTTTCATCAACATCTAGAGGGTGTAGAATTCAACCATGTTATTTGCTCCCAGTCCTGCTCCATATTTTAAGGAGAAGAAGTGGTAGTGATCTAAAAAGAGTATGACTCCATCCCCACACATTTTTTGGAGAGCCTTGATAAGATCCATCAAAGAAGTCCCAAGGCTTTGTGAAATCAATATGGAGCTCATGCAATACCCTTTGGTATTTAATATTAATATCAAAATTGATGCCCAAAATATTTTTTTATTTTTTTTTCTAAATAAATTTTGGTCATTGCATATCTGATGACAACTTTTATCGATGCGACAATTTTTCTATATAAACATCAAAAACTTATCGTCGAATAGGCGACAACAACTTTTATCGATGCGATGGTTTTGCTATATAAACATCGAAAAGTTGTCATCGAATAGGCGACGACAACTTTTATTGATGAGACAGTTTTGCTATATAAGCATCGAAAAGTTGTCATTGAATAGGCAACAACAACTTTTATCGATGCGACAGTTTTTCTATATAAACATCGAATAGTTGTCGTCGAATAGGTGACAACAACTTCTTTTGATGCATCGGTTTAACTACATAAACACCGAAAAGTTGTCGTTGAATAGGCGACGACAACTTCTATTGATGCGTCAGTTTAGCTACATAAACAACAAAAAGTTGTTGTCGAATAGGCAATGACAACTTCTAATGATGCATTGGTTTAACTATAAAAGTTGTTTTCGCAATTTAGACGAAAAGTTGGTTTAAGATTGTTTGGCTATATCGTCACTTCTGCGATGTTTGAGCAAGTTCGTCACAAATTCCACGTCACCTAAACCAAAATTTCAGAGACTCCAAATTCATCACCATATCAATGACATAAGGTCACATAAGCATCGAAACAACCATCGCAAAATGGGCCAAATATGCTAGTGACCAAAAATAGAAAAGATCATTGAGTGAACTTGTCTTTTTCACACTCGTAAATTGGATTTGAAAAGACGTCTATTTGGAACATATTTGTCCCTTTTTTCACACCAAGTAGACTAAAAGACATAAAAAATCACATTTTTTTGGCGTTAAGTTGTGATTTCATCTCATGCCCTCACTTGCAATATTTAGCCTTTAAGTCGGTTCTCGCTTCGCGTTATAAACAGTTGCCTAAGAAATTTTTGCATCCTCAACCAAGCAGATCCTTATTTATATCCTTCACAATTTGACACCCTATACCCTGGAGGGAACATCACCTTGAGTGTCCATCTCCCGCATGCATTTCCTTGCATTGAGCATAGGTACATTCCACTGCTGAAACTAGTTTTTCTTACTTGTGACACTCATTTGCTCCTCTGTATCATAGCATTCATTTGTTATGAAAAAATAAGAAAAGACGGGTTGGAAGGGAGTACTATATTATAATTGGCAGCATTCGTGTCGCCTTTGAACATAGCACAAAATTATTGAGTCCTTGTGTCATCATAATTTTGGGTTTAGCATGGCCTTAAGAAGTCGATCTCGTTACATAGTTTTTCTCTACCGACTAGTTACTCTTCCAGTCCCTATAGAGAACATTATTGATGCCTCCTGCATCAAATAGTTACATCATTCAGTCTATGATTCTAGATTCTACCACATGTCTCATGCTCTTTTTCAAAGGAATTCTATCAACCTGTGTTGGCCATTGATCAAAACTCTTGACTTTGCATGTCGGCCATACCCTCAATTTGTCTCATAATCACATGATACTATGGTCTTATCATGCACCCTGGCCCTACTTTCATCATTGGTAGGTCCCCTTGAACCCAGCAGTTGACATTTCATCATTGGTCGGTGACTGGGTGGTTTCCCTTGTGTTCGACGGTAAGACATCTATTCACACTTTGGAATTCGTGCAGTGTCTTGGATGCCATTAGCCTTGTTGGTGGTTTCCTCACCTTTGTCAGTATTTTTCATCATTGGATGCTATTCAAAGGGTATTTTTCATGTACCGCTTGCATTTGGCACATGCGAAAGACACACAGGGTCGTTGGTTTGTGAACATGTTCTTTGTCTGATCTCCACCAAATTATGAAGCTCTTGCTTGTTTCCTTGTATTGATTGATGATAGATTCCTCAATGATCTCCTTTTAGCGAGTCTCTTTCCATCGACTTCATCTCATTTATTCTGGATATGAGACTTAGATTTTTATGAGTACCTTGAGACTTGCAGTCATTAGTGGCAGGCTCTCTCGCCATTGATAGATGGGAATACATCAATGTCTCTTGATCAATGGATTCCTCAATTGTTCGACATCGACTCCTTTATTCACACTTGTAGGAATGTTCTCGATGCCTTGATACCTAATTTCATTATTGGTAGGTTGTATCACATTTGTTAACAATATACCTCAATGATCGGTAATCAAACGATGTCTCATTGTGTTCCACCTAAACTCATTTATTCACATGATGTATACTTGCACCTTTGGAGGATGTGTAAAATACTTGAAGACATCACTATGTGGCCACAACTTTCCTGAGTTGTTGCTTACTTTTCATTGGACCAGTACCTATTTAACTACAGTAATCATGGGATATCAGATTATACTCCATCGTATATAGATATCTTCAGATTGGTTTTGAGACTAGTTCTACTGGGCCTTGTTCATGATTATAACAGATTTTGGCATATAACTGCATTTGTATTTTCCTATTCATGGCCATATACACTTATTTGGTATATTTCCCACATGGATCTGCATTGTATTCTATTGGTAGCCATGTATGTAAAGTCAACACATAATGTAATGAGCAACTAGTCTTTCCAGCTGGGTTTACACCACTCCACTTCTGGGTTATTTATAATGTATTTCGGCCATCGTAGATACTCCTCTGATATCATACATTAGGGGGAATATTTTATAGCAAGATTTTCCTCACCATTGTTATCTTGCACAGAGGGCCTTTTTCCATTTCCCTATGCAGACTTGTCATCCCTTTTTTGATGAATCCATAGATAAAAATACATATTTTTCCACATATACGCGCCCTATCTACTATACATCATGTGTATATGTAGGTTTCTCCACTACAACCCACGTACATCGGGATTTGTGCCAAAAAATACAAAAATGAAGTTGGGTTTCCATGTCATGACATGAGATATTTGATCCTTGGCCTTCCATATACTGGAAATGTTCCGAATCGGCCGTTTAGTTGCATTTTTAAGGCTATAAGAACAAAATTCCAAGCTATGGAAAAAAAGGATAAAGCATTCAACTTTGAGAGCAAAGTTACTCTGGAGAAATTACTTCATATTGAGTCTGCATCCCTTTGTCCCTCAAGTATGAACATAGTTTTCATCCCCCAAGCTCTTTCCCTATTGTTGAGAGAACCTCATTGTCTCTTTTCTATGAGCTTGCCTTTGGTGGAGGATTGAAGTGGTGGAGGCCCAGTTGGAAAGAACTTGGTTTCCTGGTTTTGAACTGTGTCGATACAAAAGGTTGTAATGTTTTCTCTTCTATTGATCATCAATTAATAGAAATACTCCTTTCCTGTCCAATTGGTATCATGCAAATATATGATTATTATCCATGGGCATATTTGTAATGTTTATCAATGGATTATTCTATCTAATGTGCTAACCCCTTTATGTTATCACTATATACTTTCTCTATGCAATGACCCTCCTCGTTACGACAACAACTCTGATAACAGGTGAAATTTTGTTTTTTGTTTAAGGTGTGTGCGCATGTGTAGAAGTAACAGACACACTTGACTCTACGTCGCCACTCGACAACCAACAAGACGCAACCACGATGTTCATCACAAGAAGACTGAAGGCACACAACGAGTAACTACAAGCAATAACGACCATAGACCCAAGGCGTACAACGCAAACATTTAACGACATACTGGGTTATGCACAGTACGAACACAGAGGGAAGGATCCATAGTAGTAGATCTTACTATTTCAGCACAGGAAAGCAGGGCGTTAAATCTTAGTTCGCTGCTCCGGAGAGAGAGAAGGTCAGATAGGCTCCTGGCCGACTGCTCAGGCAGAAACTAGTAATCTCTGTCAGGTGTGTCACAAGAGTGGAAACCCTGCCTTTAAAGGGCCCGAGACTCTTGATACGGCACAGGATTCTTTACACAAATAATCACACACAGACTTATATACTAGGCTACAATGAGGTGTCTACATCCCGCCCGACAAAACTGACCAAGAAATAAGATGATTACGACCTCGTACAACGTAAATTATATGAACAACAAAACGTCCTCCAGGAAGGTGCAAGTAAGAAGGACTCTGACATTGACCCTCCATGATTAAGACTCACTAACAAAATTACAGACCAATTGCTCCAATTAAAATTTATTAATCGACGAGTTATCCAACCTTAAATAATGTAATTCGGTTATTCACAACCCCATTTACTAAATCATACTAGCTTATTGAACATAGTTCAAGACCTTGCATGGTACTGTTATTAATGATAATTAAATCAACTCATTACCCCACCCATAACCACATTACGTTTACAGTAACTAAATAGAATGATGACCACCTAGCAACTTCCCATTTTCTATAACCATTACTTTAACATTCCATAAAACCATTAACGTAGAATTTAACCTTACCATAACCTTAGCATTAACTTTAATCAGTACATTACCTAATTTCACCATGAACATCATTAGTATCAATATCACCTTCCTTACATAATTAGTTTAATTACACCCAAAATGTCAGTATTCATTTATCACACTCACCAATAAGATAACAATGGCCTTATATATCATGGTTTCATTGCAAATTAAATAATGAGGAATTCCCCCTTTTTGTTACTAATATCCACGGATCTCCCAAACTTGAACATAAATACCATGCAATTGCCTTTATATTAGAATAGCATTAAACATAATTGATGATTACTTTCCATTATGCAACATAAAAAAAAAAATCATAAAGAAATCATTAAATGCAAATCATTTACTTTCCCTAAAATGATTACTTTCCATTAGAACATAAAAATCATTTGCTTTAATGCAAATCATTTACTTTCCATAAATGATTACGTTCCATTTAATGATTTTATATGATTTCTAGCATTAACTTTACCCTCTTCAATATAGGAAAAAAAATTACCCTTACTATTTCAGAAATAATAATTACCATGACAATACCCTTCCATTGACAAGGGAAATTACTGTTACAACACATTTAAGATAGGATAAAAATAATTGAATTTAAAATAAGTATAAAAGCAATCAAATTTATGATAGGATAAAAGAAATTATTATTCATGGACCCATCAATATTACGTATTAAATTTAAGATATGATAAAAACAATTGAAAAACATTTTTAATAAGACATTTATAATAACCTATTTTTTTTTTCAACAATTTCTTAATAACTTAGGATCTATATCATATTTACAGTCAATATGTAAGTCGCCCACGCAGAGGTAAATGAAGTTACAGAGGTTGAGGTTGACAACAATTTGCAAAAACGTTCCTGGCAATGTAAAATCGCCCACACAGAGGTAAATGCACCCACACAGAGGTAAATATACCCACAACAAAGCAATACACCCACAACAATTTGCAAAAATGTCCCTGGCAATGTAAAATCGCCCACGCAGAGGTAAATATACCCACAACAAAGAAATACACCCACAACAATTTGCTAAAATGTTCCTGGCAATGTAAAATCGCCCATGCAGAGGTAAATATACCCACAGCAAAGAAATACACCCACAACAATTTGAAAAAACGTTCCTGGCAATGTAAAATCACCCACGCAGAGGTAAATATATCCACAGCAACGAAATACACCCACAACAATTTGCAAAAACGTTCCTGGCAATGTAAAATCGCCCACGCAGAGGTAAATATACCCACAACAAATTACAAAACATCCATAGCAATGTAAAATTGCCCCCACAGAAGTAAATACGCCCATAGTAAATTGCAAAACACCCACAGAGAGGTAGAATGCCCACGGCAACGTAAAAACGCCCAGGGAAATGTAAAAACGCCCCGTGATGCAGGAGCATCCACAACACATCAAGTGAGCCAGCGCGTGGAGCAGGAAAGACAGCTGGACAACGCCTACAAATTTTGAAATGCTTTGGAAATTGTTGTGTCGTTCTTTATTGAACCATTCATAAAGAAGCACACTTGTATTGTAAAGGGGACCTTGAGCCTTTAAGCTCTCGTCCTTAGTAGATAGGAAGGCATTTATTAGATTTAATGCTGTTAGATGGGAATTAATTGTAGATTTGATAGTTGTAGAATTCGAGAGGGAAAACGGAATATAGGCACCCTCCTTTGTACATTGTATTATCATCAAGCATTTAGAAGAGAAGAGCAGAGCAGAGAACTTGTGTAGAACACCCATGTACAGATTGAATTAATAGAAGAGAGTCTGTGATTCAATTTCATGGTTTGTGTTGTTTCCTCTGTGTTGATATTGTGCTCATGAATGTTTGCTTTCTTTGTATGCATTTGATTTTGAATATGTTGTGCATGTGATTCCAGAGGTTTAACTGAAGTCTAAGAGAGAAGAGGATGACTCTCAATTGTTTCTCTGTTTGAGCCGGAAGATTCCTGCATAGAGTGTAGTCGAATTCATCCGCATAGAGTGCGTTGATGAGGCTCAACAGTTAAGCTCTTAATTCTCGTTCACTCAGGAGTTGGTTTGGGTTGGCCGAGCCGTGCAAGGTGTGCACAGGATAGAATTAGTCTCAGTTGTGAATCTGAGTAGAGAGAGCTAGGGACTATTGTTGCAGGAAGTGCACAGGTTCTGGAAGACTCAACATTTCGAGAGTTGTTGAGGGTCGAGCGTAGAAAGCGTGCGTGAAGGTCTCGGAGGGGGTCAGAGTTGACAAAGCTCATGAGAGATAGTTCCTCTATGAATACTGTGGGAACAGACCCAGGAGAGGCTCGAACAGGGAGAAGCGGTCAAGCTGAAGAAGTCCTCAAGGAGGAGAATCAACGGCCAGGGTTCGCAGGATAGATATGCGAAATCCCGCTGACCGTCCAATCGTGGAAGAAGTGCATGAGGGTTAGTCCTTAGGCGTAGGAGGAAGGACCAAAGCCCATCAAGACTCGGTCTTCGACGTTTGTGGAGGTAAGGGTTTTACATTCATTGAAATCGCGATTGGCGATTTCCTGAATTAATCGGAGTCGTTGATCACAATAAGGACAGGTGGCACGAGATCCCGAGAGGTCAGGATTCGGCATTCAGGGTTTTATTGTGCAAAGAAATTGCAACTGGTGAAATTGCGATCCCGCGATTCCCAATAGAGCGGAGAGAGGAGGTGACGTGGCGTGGAATTGGTGCACGTGCATATCGGAGTTCGGAGTTTGGGATTTTGGTTACCAAGTGAACCGTTCCCATAAGTTTCGCGACATCGCGAAACCCGATTTCCTGAGAATACTGCTGGGAGAACAATAGAGGATCCTATGGGTAACAAAAGGTCCTGATATGGGATCTGAAGGGCATTGTAAGCTCTTCGGGCCTAAGTGAAAGAAGGTCCTGGTGAGAGCGGTTGCACCGTGAGGGTTACGACTTGCACCAGTGTGGTATCAGAGCGGGAATATCTTTTCTTCCTATAGCAGAGATAGAAGACATCATGCCGCCCAGAAGGGAGAGACAATCGCCTGATAGAGAAGACAGGGATGCCTGAAGAAGGGGTAGACCAGTAAGAACTCCAAAAATAGAGTGCCAGATGAGAGATCTCCGAGCAAGGCTTGAGGAGATGGAGACAGCGCAGAGACGCGGAGATGGTGCTGGAGAGTTCAGTGATTCCGAGGTGGAAGAGGAAGTTGGACATAAAGAAGAGGTCACAGCAGAGTACGCATCAACAGAATGGTTGATCAGAGCCATTTCTAGGATGAGTTCCAAGACGAAAATGGACATTCCCGTCTATGAGGGGAATCTGGATGCAGAAGAGTTACTGGATTGGATCCGAGCTCTTGACACCTACTTCGATTACGAAGATATCAAAGAGGATAAGAAGGTTAGACATGTTGTCACTAAGTTGAAAGGATATGCAGTGTTATGGTGGGACGAGCTACAGGCGGATAGACATTCCAAGGGAAAACAGAAGATCAAAAGCTGGGATAGGATGATCGTGAAGATGAAGGCGAAATTCAACCCAAGAGACTATCAAATCATGTTGTTCAAGTGAATGCAGAACCTAAGACATAAGTTGATGATGGTGAAAGAGTACACCGAGGAGTTTTACAAGCTCAATATCAGATCAGGTCATCGGGAGAGAGATGATGAGAAGGTGGCGAGATATCTGAATGGTCTGAGGTATGACACTCAGGATGAATTAAGCATGGTTACCATCCGAATAGTTGAGGATGCGTACCATATGGCTCTGAAAGCCGAAGAGAAGCTGAGCCGCAAGCAAGGACAGCGAGGGCGAGGTAGGAGTCAGCCCAGAGGCAAGGCAGTTGCCCAGGAAAAATTCCAGAAGCCCAAGGAGGAGTGGAAGAAACCTCAGAGTAAAGTTGAAAGAGGTGGAACCTCATAGAGGCAGCAATATGCTGAGCCGAGGAGGCAGCATACAAAGCAGGGTGGCGGTTATGTTGATGCCAACACAGTTCCTCGTACCCGAGGTAGAGGAAGAGGCTGAGGTGGAATCATCACATGTTTTACATGTGGAAAGGATGGACATAAAGCCGTTGACTGTCCAGACAGGAAAGTGGATAGAGGAGAAACTCACATCACTGAGGCGCAGAGGCGTGATGCTGAGAACGAAGATGCAAATAGCGGAAGATCGCTTGGGATGCATAAAATCCTTTTGACACCTGAGAAAGAGGTGGAGAGCGCAGTGCAAAGGAGCATACTATTCAGGACAGCTTGCACAGCCAAGGGCTGGAAATGCAAAGTCATTGTGGACAGCGGGAGCACTGATAATATCGTTTCAACCGAGATGGTGGAAAAGTTGGAGCTGGAAACAACTAAGCACCCGAGCCCATATAAGGTCTCGTGGCTACAGAAAGGACACCGGGTAAGTGTCACAAAACAATGCTTAGTTAAATTCAAGATAGGGAATTATAATGATCAGATTCTGTGTGATGTTATTCCCATGACGTATGTCATATCTTGTTGGGTAGACCATGGCAATATGACCGAAAGGTTGTCCATGATGGGAGGATGAACACATACACCTTAGAGAAGGATGGGAGAATCCATAAGTTGCTTCCAATAAAAGATAAAGAAGTGAAGTAGGAAGTGAGCAGTACCATACTTCTCATGAGTGGGAAGGAACTTCTCACAGAGATGGAGAAGAACGAAGATCCACAATTCTTTGTGGTCAGGAAGCCAAGAATTGTCCTGACAAGCACAAGAGTGGATGAATTACCAGACGAGATTCAGGAACTGCTGGGAGAGTTCGCTGATATCATTGTGGATGAACTACCTCGTTCATTGCCACCGATGAGGAGTGTGAGTCACCCTATCGATCTCATACCTGGAGCAAGCTTACTGAATAAATCTGCGTACAGATTGACACCTCAGGAGAATGAGGAAGTCAAGAAGAAGGTACAGGATCTGCTGGACAAAGGACTGGTCAGAGAGAGTCTGAGTCCATGTGATGTTCCGAAAGTACTAAGTCCGAAGAAGGATGGAGGCTGGAGAATGTGTACAGACTCCAGAGCGATTAATAAAATTACCATCAGGTACAGATTTCCACTGCCGAGAATGGATGATCTGATGGATTGCCTGAGTGGGGCAGATTATTTTTCGAAAATTGATTTGAAAAACGGATATCATCAGATTCGTATGAGGGAAGGTGATGAATGGAAAACTACATTCAAGAAAAACGAAGGTTTGTATGAATGGTTGGTCATGCCGTTTGGCTTGACAAACACGTCGAGCACATTCATGAGACTGATGAATGAAGTCCTGCGGGAATTCATCGGGAAGTTTGTAGTCATGTATCTGGACGACATACTGATCTTCAGTAGGACGAAGACTGAACATTTGAAACATTTGGCCATTGTGATGAGAAGACTGCAGCAGTAGAAGCTGTTGGTCAACATGAAGAAGTGTTCCTTCATGAAGACGGAGCTCATTTATTTGGGTTTTGTCATATCAGCTAATGAGTTGAAGATGGATCCTGAAAATGTGGAAGAGATTAAGAATTGGCCATCACCGAGAAATGTTTTCGAGGTGAGGAGTTTTCATGGTTTGGCTAGTTTCTACAGGAAATTCATTCAGAATTTCAGTGGAATTAGTGCAGCAATGATGGACACAGTGAAGAAGCAGCATAATACTTTTCACTGGACAGTAGAGGCTGAGAAGAGCTTCAATCTGTTGAAGCGAAAGATCACAGAGCAACCAATTCTGGTGCTGCCTGATTTCCAAAAGACATTTCAAGTGAAATGTGATGCGAGCAGATATGCCATAGGAGGGGTCTTAAGTCAGGATGACAGGCCAGTTTCATATTTCAACGAGAAGCTGGATGAAGCGAAGCTGAAATACTCCACATATGATAAAGAGTTTTATTCCATCATACAGGCATTAAAGAAGTGGAGGCATTACTTGATACCCAAAGAATTTGTTCTGTACAATGATAATCATGCATTGCAGTTTGTGATTCAACAAGAGAAGTTTAACCAGAAGCATGCGAAATGGGTAGAGTACATGCAAAATTTTACATTTGTAATCAAACACATTTCAGGAACTGCTAACAAAGTGGCTGATGCTTTGAGCAGGAAGTGTTTACTGTTGCAGGAGTTCAAAGTCAAGACATTGGGTTTTGAGAATCTGAAGGACATGTATGCCGGTGATGCAGACTTCAGAGAAGCGTACGAAGCAGCTGAGAATCTAGTTCTCAGGGATCGGATTCCGTGGATAGATTATATGATCCAGGGTGGATTGTTGTTTAGGGGCAATCAATTGTGCATTCCGAATTGCTCCATGAGGGAGAATTTGGTGAAGGAAAAGCATAGTGGCGGATTGGCAGGTCATTTTGGACATGAGAAAACATTCGTAAAACTGAGCGAATCATATTTTTGGCCACGCATGCGAGCCGATGTCAAACGATTTGTTGATCGATGCAGGATTTGTCAACATTCGAAGGGTCGAAAGCAGAATGTCGGGTTTTATCAGCCATTACCCATACCCGAGAGGCCATGGGAGGCGATCAATATGGATTTTGTTTTGGGTTTGCCGAGAACGCAAAGAGGAGTTGATTCCATCTTTGTGGTGGTGGACAGATTTTCCAAGATGGCACATTTTATTCTGTTTCATAAGACCAGCGATGCGACCCACATCGCAAACTTATTTTTCAGAGAGATTGTGCGACTACATGGATTGCCGAGAAGGATAGTCTCGGATCGGGATACCAAATTCATAGGTCATTTTTGGAGGACGCTATGGAAGAAGTTGGGAACTAATTTGGCTTTTAGTTCAGCTTACCATCCGTAGACGGATGGGAAAACAGAGGTGGTGAACATGAGTATGGGGGATTTATTGAGAAGCTTGGTGACAAAACACCATAGCAATTGGGACCAGATATTGCCAGAGGCAGAGTTCGCGTACAACGATTCGGTGAATTGGAGTACAGGAAAAATCCCATTCCAGGTTTTGTATGGAACACAACCAAGGGGAGTTTCTGAACTCAGGGAGTCAGAATAGGCTGGAACTAGAAGTGCTAGCGCGGAGGAATTCGCTGAGGCGATGTAGGAACTCCACAGTCAAGTGAAGCAACGACTGATGAAATCAAATCAAGAGTATAAGCGCAGCGCCGATCAGCGGAAGAGACAACTTCAGTTTGAAGTTGGTGATCTCGTTCTAGTGCACCTGAGGAAAGAAAGGTTCCCAAGGGGAACATATAACAAGCTCAAGATGAAGAATATTGGGCCATGCAAATTCCTGAAGAAATTTGGGGAGAATGAATATGAAATTGAGTTTCCAGAGGGCATCGAGATATCTCCGATATTCAATATTTCGGATTTATACCCATACAAGGCTGGAGAAGCAGAGACTAGAACTGAGGAACCAGTGATCTAGTGGCAGAAGCAGTTACCAATTGCAGAAAAGCCACAGATGGAGTGTATACTAGACAAGCGAATGGGAAAGAAGACCAGGCGGAAGCAATACTTTGAGTACCTGGTGAAATGGAAGAATCACCCAGTGGAGGATGCTAGCTGGGAGACAGAAGTAGTTATTCAAAAGCATGGATAGACCGTGCAGGAGCTCATGGACAGGAGCCCATGAAAATTTTTGAGCCGAGGAGTATGATGCAGGAGCATCCACAACACATCAAGCGAGCCAGTGCATGGAGCAGGAAAGACAGCTGGACAACGCCTACAAATTTTGAAATGCTTTGGAAATTGTTGCGCCATTCTTTATTGAACAATTCATAAATAAGTGCACTTGTATTGTAAAGGGGACCTTGAGCCTTTAAGCTCTCGTCCTTAGTAGATAGGAAGGCATTTATTAGATTTAATGCTGTTAGAGAGGAATTAATTGTAGATTTGATAGTTGTAGAATTCGAGAGGGAAAACGGAATATAGGCACCCTCCTTTGTACATTATATTATCATCAAGCATTCAGAAGAGAAGAGCAGAGCAGAGAACTTGTGTAGAACACCCATGTATAGATTGAATTAATAGAAGAGAGTCTGTTATTCAATTTCATGGTTTGTGTTGTTTCCTCTGTGTTGATATTGTGCTCGTGAATGTTTTCTTTCTTTGTATGCATTTTCTTTTGAATATGTTGTGCATGTGATTCCAGAGGTTTAACTAAAGTCTAAGAGAGAAGATGATGAGTCTCAATTGTTTCTCTGTTTGAGCCGGGAGATTCTTGCATAGAGTGCAGTCGAATTCATCCGCATAGAGTGCGTTGATGAGGCTCAACAATTAAGCTATTAATTCTCGTTCACTCAGTAGTTGGTTTGGGTTGGCCGAGCCATGCAAGGTGTGCACAGGCTAGAATTAGTCTCAGTTGTGAATCTGAGTAGAGAGAGCTAGGGACTGTTGTTGCAGGAAGTGCACAGGTTCTGGAAGACTCAACATTTCGAGAGTTGTTGAGGGTCGAGCGTGGAAAGCGCATGTGAAGGTCTCGGAGGGGGTCAGAGTTGACAAAGCTTAGGAGAGATAGTTCCTCTGTGAATACTGTCGGAACAAACCCAGGAGAGGCTCGAACAGGGAGAAGCGATCAAGCTGAAGAAGTCCTCAAGGAGGAGAATCAAAGGCCAGGGTTCGCAGGATAGATTTGCGAAATCCCGCTAACCGTCTGATCGTGGAAGAAGTGCGCAAGGGTTAGTCCTTAGGCCCAGGAGGAAGGACCAAAGCCCATCGGGACTCGGTCTTCGGCATTTGTGGAGGTAAGGGTTTTACATTCATTCAAATCGTGATTGGTGATTTCTCGAATTAATCGGAGCCATTGATCACCATAAGGACAGGTGGCACGAGATCCCAGGAGGTCGAGATTTGGCATTTGGGGTTTTATTGTGCAAAGAAATTGTAACCAGTGAAATCGTGATCCCGCGATTCCCGATAGAGCGGAGAGAGGAGGTGATGTGGCACGGAATTGGCGCACATGCATATCGGAGTTCTGAGTTCGGGATTTTGGTTAGCAAGTAAACCGTGCCCATAAGTTTCATGACATCACGAAACCCGATTTCCCGAGAATAATGCCGGGAGAACAACAGAGGATCCTGTGGGTAACAAAAGGTCCCGATACGGGATTTGAAGGGCATTGTAAGCTCTTCAGGCCTAAGTGAAAGAAGGTCCTGGTGAGAGCGGTTGGACCATGAGGGTTACGACTTGCACCACCCCGACAATAAAAAAAATGCCCAGGGAATGTAAAAACACCCCGGCAATTAAAAAAAGGGGTTTCTACCTTCACTAAAGCCGAAAATCACCGCAGAAGTAAAGGTTCTATTAGTTACACAATTCAAATTCAGAAGTAAGGTAATCCAGCCAACATATCAAGAACAAGCAAGGTTATCCCTTTATACATGAGAAGCGACCAATGTAAAAAAAAAAAAGGAAGGATAAAATAACAATGAAGAGCAAGGTGAACGCAGCTACATGGGCCAGGGAGGGTTTCTATCAGCCTAACATCGAATCCATTTACACAATAACCATTCTACCCTACAAAATCGAGGAGCGTACCTTGCCTTATCTCCCTCTTGATGACGTCTATGCGCTCCGCGTTGCTCCTGCTCCGTGCCTGTAACGTCCTCCTCGTTACGATGACCCAACTCTAGTAAC